>LPNX011044830.1:98865-155954 GCA_001517045.1 Pseudotsuga menziesii | reverse complement strand
CTCCTGAAGCCACTTAGGCTTCCTCTTCCTTGAAGGCTGCTCCTCCTCATCTGAGGAAGTCCCTGTACCTGAAGGTCCAATACCCCGAGGACCAGTAACTGATGAATCTGTGCCTAACGATCCT
This sequence comes from Pseudotsuga menziesii, assembly GCA_001517045.1. NCBI lineage: Eukaryota > Viridiplantae > Streptophyta > Pinopsida > Pinales > Pinaceae > Pseudotsuga > Pseudotsuga menziesii. Next base: position 155,830 of record LPNX011044830.1, on the reverse strand, counting down.
GTAATCTGATGACTCAAACCTGAACCTGTCCCTGAAGTGCTAGCCACCTGAATCATTGAACCTGTAGACGCTGTGCCTGTACCCTGTGATCCAGTCCCTCCAGAAACCTGTGGACCTGTAAGCTGCATCGAAGAAGCCTGTACCAACTGAGGTGTGGGAGCTGGTGTCTCCCCCTGTTCTAACTCTCTAGACTTCTTGAAGGCTCTCTCCTCATCAAACTTTACTTCCCACCGGACAACAACTTTCCGTTGACTAGGTAAGTAAAGCCGATAGGCCTTCGAAGTCTCATCATACCCCACACCTCTCTCTGCAGTGGGATCAAACTTCATCCTCTTCTCAGAAGGGACGTGAGAGTAAGTCAATGAGCCAAATATGCGAAAGTGGCCCACCTCAGGCTTCTTTCCTGAATACATCTCCTCAGGAGTCTTGCTCCCCACTGCCCTGTGAGGACTCCTGTTCTGCAGATAAACTGCAGTGCTACATGCCTCTGCCCAAAGAAAGAAAGGTAACCCCTGATCATGAAGCATCGCTCTGGCTGCCCCCACAATCGACCTGTTCTTTCTCTCTGCTACTCCATTCTGCTCAGGAGTGTAAGGAACTGTCAGCTGTCTCTGAATGCCCTCCTGTCTGCAGAATGCATTGAACTCCTTGGAGGTATACTCACCCCCATTGTCCGATCTCAACATCCGAATCTTCCTCCCCGTCTGCTTCTCCACAAGGGCTTTGAACCCTTGGAAGACTCTCAACACAAGCTTGGACTTCTTGCTCCTCAAGAAGTAGATCCAGGTCTTCCTGGAGTAGTCATCAATGAAGCTGATGTAGTACTCAAAGCCTGTCAAAGACCGTGATGACATAGGACCACATATGTCAGTATGGATAAGATCAAGCACCCCGGCAACTCTCATGTCACTGCTCGGAAAAACAGTCTTGGTGTACTTTCCCAAAGCACACCCCCTGCACACATCACTCTACTCAGTGCTGAACTCTGGTAAACCTGTAACCATGCTCCTCAACAATCTAAGAGCAGGGTGATGTAGGTGGGCCATCCTCCGATGCCAGAGCTCACATAGCTCACTGCTGCTGCTGTGTGCTAAGGCACACTGTGGCTGAAACAAGAGCTTGTACAGCTTCCCACACCTGACTCCAATGTCCATGGCACTGGACATACCTGTAGCCCTGGGATACACCTGCACTCTCCCATCTGAAAAGCACACCCCAAGACCCCTGTCCTCAATGGTGGAAACTGATACAAGGTTCTTCTTCAGCCCAGGGACATACAACACATCCCTCAGAGTCATGGGACTCATCGACTCCCTCTGAAATGTGATGGTCCCCTGACCAACAGCTCTAACGACGGTGTTGTGTCCAAGGACAACCTCCACATCTCTACCAGTCTCAGATAACTCCAAGAACACCTCTCTAGCTCCAGTCATATGGCTCGAGGCTCCGCTGTCAATATACCAAGTAGAAGAGGTGGATGGACCCCCCTGATGACCTGCCAACAATGAATGCTCTAGATCCATATCCATGTCTGTGCTGGTGGCTAAAGAGACTCTCTCTCTCTCCATCTGTCCAGCATAAAGGGAAAACTCCCTCTGAAATGCAACACTAAACTCATCAACCTTTGTTGAGGCTGCAGTCTACTGTCCGTGTCCCTTCTTCTTCTTCTTGCTTGGACACTGAGAGGCATAGTGCCCAAACGCCTGACAAGCATAACACTTGATTTTACTCAAGTCTTTCTTCTTCCCACTCTGCTGTTGCTGCTGGTTCTGCTTGGCCCCACCCTTCTTGGGACCCTTCTTGTTCTTGCCCTTAGCTGCCAAAGCCACATTCTCATCATCAGCCCCACTGTGAGATGTGCTACCCTATACAAGACCTCTCCTGGTCTCCTCCTGCACAAAGTCATCCCAAAGTCTCTCCCAGTCAGGTAGGTTCTCTCTGCCCACTATAGCTTGTACAAAATCACCCCAGGACTTTGAAGCCCCATTCACTGCGATGCAAACAAGCTCTGTAGGGGCAACCTTCTCCCCAACCGCTGCAAGTTCATCCCGAACTGCAAAAATCCTAGTAAGGTAAGCTGTGACTCCCTCACCCCCATTCATCTTTATACTCTTGAGTTTTTCTCTGAGAACCATTTTCCTGTTCTCATTGGAACTCTCATACAAACTGGTCAAGGCTGTCCACATCTCGTGTGCCCTATCCTTGCCTGAAATGTGAGGGATAATGTGATCTTTAACCACATCAAGAATAATCCTTCTAGCTTTACAGTCCTGTTTGTTGAAGGCTGAAAGAGCTGCTGCATCTGTAGATGCGAGTATGACAATCGGATTTGATGTAGTGTTCCTAACTAGATCCGGCCATAACTCATTCTCCTCCAATAACAGTAAAATTCTGGCCTTCCACGGCACAAAATTTCCTGTCCCATCCAGCCTATCCTCCAATCTAAGTCCTGTAGCCATCTCTTCACCAAACCAACAAAGTGTTGTTTACTGACAGAAGATAAAATGCTAAAAATCTGAGTTCTGAAAATTTCTGTGTGTCTGCAAACTATCACTGTTTTCAGCCCCCAAGCTCTGATACCATGTAGAAATTTCTGAGTTTTACTGCTTGCTATTTTAGATGAACATTTCGTGGTTTTCACTTACAGCTGGTTTTGCATTGGCTATAAGTTACTTAAGAAATTATACTGAACAATTTAAACACACAGTAAAAATACTAACAGGCTGAAAAACACATTCCAACAGTCACACCATAAATTTTAACTCGGAGATTTTTGGCCAAAATAAAAGCCCTGGAAAAACCCCCACGGGGAAAACCAGTCAGAGAGAGAGAGAGATATTATTTCCTTCAGCAAAAATCAAAAATAGAAATACAATGAAAATATAACTTATCTCCACCAAAGATTTTATCTCAAAATCTTGAAAATCGTGCCCAGCATTAACAGCAGTCGTACACCCTCGATTTCTGTGCCAAATCAATGCAAACCGTGTAGCATTTAATGCAGTCGTACACCTCGATATCTATGCCAGATCGTACAGCAAATAAATGCAGTGTACACCTCGTTTTCTGTGCCAGACCGTACAGCAATTAAATGCAGGTTAAATCCTCCTCTATTTCTGTGCAAAATTAATGCAGTCGTACAGCATTAAATGCAGCTGTACTCTCCTTGATTTATGTGCAAATAAATGCAGCCGTACAGTATTAAATACAGGTCGTACCCTCCTCGATTTCTGTGCATAAATACACCTCGATTTCTGTGCCAGCATTCAATGCTCCTGTACTCGATTTCTGTGCAAAAATTTTCCTTGGGAAATGTGCCAAAGCCCTAGCTCGTCCTCCTCTCTCAGCTCTTCTTCCTTCTCCTGAAAATGAAAAAGTGAAGTCTCTTTGCCTCCCTCAACCCTTTTTGTCTAAACCCTAAGTGGAAATCCAATCCAACGGTTGAAAAAAATCCAATCCAATGGATGAGATTCAATGAGAGTAAAAATCCATTTTATTTAAATCACTTAAATAAAATTACTCACCCACTTAAATTTATCAAAAAGTGACTTTAAGTTTATAAAGTCTCATTAAGTTGCTTTTAATGTGAGGGTCACATTTTTCCCTTTTAAAAGTGACTTAGGCAAAAAAGTCACTTAGGAAACAACTGCCTAGGTACAAAAACTAACACTATATGTAGATGATCTGTTTATAACAGATATGGATGGGTTGATTGTGGACACGAAGAAGAAGCTTGCTGTCGAGTTCGAAATGAAGGACTTGGGTATGATGCATTATTTTCTAGGCATGGAGGTGTGGTAGAATGTGGATGGAATCTTCCTTGGACAAGGGAAGTATCTAGTAGAGATCCTGAAGAGATTTGGGATGATGGACTGCAAGGCATTAACCACACATATGGCATTGAACCTAAAGCTATTGTGTGATGCTTCATCAAAGTCGGTTGATGCCACGATGTATCGTTAGATGACTGGGTCCTTGATGTACATGACGAATACGAGACCAGATATTTGCTTTGCTGTGAACACCTTTAGCCAATTCTTGACAGATCCGAGACATGTTCACTTAATTTCTGCAAAGCATATTCTGAGGTACCTGAAGGGCACGGTTGATTATGGGCTCAAGTATAAGATTGATCAAAGGATTAACCTAGAGGGTTATGTTGATTCAGATTGGGCAGGCAGTGCCATCGATAAGAAGAGTACTTCAGGGTGTTGCTTCAGTATGGGATCAGGTGTGATCTCTTGGTTTAGCAAGAAGCAATCATGTGTGGCATTGAGTACAACTGAAGCAGAATATGTCACAGCATGTTCAGCTAGTTGTGAGGCAGTATGGCTGAGAAAGCTACTGTCTGATTTATTTGATCTCCAGTTAAATGCTACTTGTATATACTGTGACAACCAAAGTTGTGTGAAGTTGTCGAAGAACCCGGTGTTCCATGACAAGTTGAAGCATATCAAGATTAAGTATCACTATATCAGGGATATGGTGCAAAGAGGAGTAGTGAAGTTCCAGTATGTTGCGACGAACGAACAGATAGCTGATGTGTTGACTAAGCCATTGGCTAGAGTGAAGTTTGAGTACTTCAAGGAGAAGCTTGGTGTTTTCCAGATCGAGATTCCTTCCAAGAGGAAGTGATGTGTCCGTGCTGTGCCCTTCTGACATGGTGAGAGGATTGGTTCCTTCCATGGTCAGATGTAAGTGTTGTGCCTTTTCGACATGGTGAGAGGATTGGTTCCTTCCATGGTCGGATGTAAGAGCTATGACATGGTGAGAGGATTGTTCCTTCCATTGTCAGATGTATGTGTAGATCCCACATCCAGCATGAAAAAGGGTTGGCTCTGTGAAGACACATCTAGTATGAAAAAGGACTAGCTCTGTGTAGATCCCACATCCAGCATGAAAAAGGGTTGGCTCTGTGAAGACACATCTAGTATGAAAAAGGACTAGCTCTGTGTAGATCCCACCCACATCCAGCATGAAAAAGGGTTGGCTCTGTGAAGACACATCTAGTATGAAAAATGACTAGCTCTGTGTAGATTCCACATCCAACATGGAAAAGGGTTGGCTCTGTGAAGACACATCTAGTACGAAAAAGGACTAGCTCTGTGTAGATCCCACATCCAACATGAAAAAGGACTGGCTCTGTGAAGACTCATCTAGTATGAAAAAGGACTAGCTCTGTGTAGATCCCACATCTAGTATGAAAAAGGACTAGCTCTGTGAAGACTCATCTAGTATGAAAAATGACTAGCTATGGGTGGATGCCACATCTAGTATGAAAAAGGACTAGCTCTGTGTGATGATACATCCAGTATGAAAAAGGACTGGATCTGTAGATATACATCCAACATGAAAAAGGGTTGGCTCTGTAGAACTTCCTGTGACGAGAAGAATCAAGAGACAGCACCTGTGATGATTCAGTGATGATGATCCAGCAATGATGATCCAGATCGAGTGATGATCCAAATCCAGTGATGATGTCCAGTGGTGATCCAGATCGAGTGATGATCCAAATCCGATGATGAAGATGACTTGAAGATGAAGATGACTTGAAGATAATGAGGACTCGATGATGATCCAGATGATACAGAGAAGAAGACTTGCGCTAAAAATTGTGTCGAAAGAATACCTTCCTAGTTAAAAGGGAGTGTTGATGTAATTGTAACTTCGGAATGTATTCACTTGGATTTCTTATGTATTGTAACCCGATGTTTATTCCGGGATGTATTTGTAATGTACTTGAGTCATGTCATACCCCAATGTTCCTATCAGGAGGTTTTATAATGTAAACAAGTCATGTCAAGTCATTGTGGGTAACCCTCCTATTGGTGAAGGATTAAAGTCCCCGCAGTTCCGAGGCACTAGGGTTATTAAACTCTCCTAGAGAAGTCGGCCCTAGTTGGGTTTAGTCAAGTCGGGAATTAGTATAAATAGAGAGCTACCCTTCTATTTATCACACACTCACTCACACTCAGTTGTAGCACATAACTGAGGAAGAAGACGTCACTGGGGCAAGGAAGAAAGAGGTTACTGCTGTCGGGAGATCATCTTACTGTTTTGGGGTTTTACTTTTGGTGTTGATTCTATCTCTGAGGAATTTGTGGGGTTTTCTCCATTTATTGTTTCCCCGAGGATAAACATTGTGTTCATTGTCTCTTGTGTTTGATTGATGTGATTGTTATTCTCTCAGTTAAAGATCCTAATGTATTGTAAGCTTAATGATAAAAATCTAACAAATACTGTGGCTATTTTGGCATGATATTCAGAGTTTTTCAATAATTCAGTGAGAGGGACAGAGATATTAATCTTGGCAATTTTGGCCTACGGACTGAAAGAGGTTTGTCCATGGTCAGCGCTTTTCGGATTGTCTTCTCACCTTTCCTTCCCTTTGGGCTCTGGCACATTTTTGGAGCCCTCCTTGGAGGGTGTGTCACCTTTAGGCTTGCTGGTAGAGGGCTTGTTTCCGACGTCTTTATTTCTTATGACAGGGGCATCTCTATTTCTCAGGCTAATCTGTCTTTGTGCATCCAAAACAACAAGTTGATATCCTCTCCTGAAATCCTCTGTCTCCTATAGTGGCATCTCTCCCCTTTGAATATAAGTATTGTCATGTTCTTATTTGGTCAGAAAGATGTTGGGCGAGTCAGTGTCCAGTTGATGGATTTCATCTTCAGCTTGATTTTCACCATCTTGATCCACATATATCTCTTGAAATGGGGGCTTGACAAGTGGATCGAGAGGGTTTCGCTGGTCTCACTGCCTATTCTGGAGAACTTGTGGCCTTCTGGCATTTTGATTCATATTTTTCTTCTCTTGATTATCCCTGGGAGGTGGTCTACTATCCACAAGAGTCTCTCCATCATCCTCTCCATGGTCCTCGACATCGTGTCTATTATGGCCTCTTGTGAGCTGGATGTAGAGGGTTGTTCAGATTCTTTGTCTTTTCTTCTTTCTCCTTCATCTCTTCTCCATTCTCCCTCCTCTCTTCTCCTCTCTCCATCCTCCCTTCTCCATTCTCCCTCATCTCTTTTCTTCTTTCTCGCAGCAGTTAGGTTTACCTCCACCTCTATGGCATCTTTCATCATTGCTGCCAAGGAGGTTGATCTCCTTTCACTTAGCCACAAGGTAACCTCACTATCGAACACTTCATGTTAGAATAGTAGAGTCAAGCTAAACTAGTTAACCTATCTAAGCAACTAACAACATATCATAAAAGATAAGAACAGGAAAAGAAAAGGACAAGAGAACATCGATATACGTGGTTCACCCTAATGAGTTACATCCAAGGGAAGGTAGTCTTCTATTATCTCCAGAATGTCTTCTCCAATCTTACAAGAGAGCAAAGCACAAATACCCCAAATAATATAGATGATGTACAACAGTTTCACAATAGTACCACTACTACATCAAGAATACATGATTTGTAAAAACTCACTTTACCCTATTATATACTAAGAGATGAGAAGGAATTACTCTTACATATTGCATGTAGGATAGTATAATTTCCAAAATAACATCTCTTAATACAATACCATGGACAAATACTCTACACAAGTAAATACACCACCATATAACTATGGGTTAAATGTATTACTCTTTTACATAATATTTTAGACAACTTCCGACATAATACGAAGACAGTATTACCTTCCAAGGAATATATTCCAACACTACCCCTTACTAATGGCTGGGAGAAGGGCCCACACTAAAACTAAGGAAGGAAGGAGTCATTACTACTCCCCCTTGACAACAACTTCCAGAATAAACAAAGCTGAAAAAGAAGAACACTTCGGCTGATGGAATTTGATGATGAACAACCGCTTCTCACTAAATCATGAAAGTGCACACGAACCAGGTTGTACGATGAAAGACACAACAATAAAATGCCGAGAACATGTGACATAATCCAGTCGCAAGATTCCTAGATCACCACAAGAATCATTACAACCATACATGATAGCTGAAGAACTATGATATAACAGCCACACCAGTGTACAGATACCTTCTGACGGTCGATACAACAAAACATGTGGCTAAGAACACCACAACAATGTACCAAAAAAACCCAGATGGCCAATACGCATGCAGATAGCAGACATTCTTCCAATCAAGGTGCAATATAAATATCTGTAGAAGACCTCAAACATCGAAGAAACAAGACCCCAATGGTCTATAAATCGAAAATGATATCATACAGATAAACATAATGACTTTAACAGTAGAATATGGTGCTTCATTACTTTCGGAATAAGGTGAAAGAAATTATCTACATAAGAACTTTCAAGATTAAAGCATATAAAGATCATAAAACAAAATTTTTCATATAGAAATAAAAATGTGTATATACCAAAGGTTAGCAAACATCATATAAAGGAATGGCAACATAATATGATCAAATAAAAGATTAACTTGCTCATTAAGGAAAATGAAGTTACTTTTACACATTAAGTGTCAGCCACAACATATAAATAGTGAGCCAAATATTTCACTTAAATATATGAAAATTTAGTCATCAAGCAACTAATCGAAAGCATAGGTGCATTTCTTATTAGTATAATGTTAATATGCAAGAAATGAATGCCCTGAAAATGTCAATGCTTTCATATAGGAACATTAGAGACCAGTAGGAACAAGATAACCTCTGCAATCATAAGAATAGAAATCTCATTGCAACCAGAACAAGGTGCTCATGATAAATAGTTCAAGATTTAAATATTGCTCAAAGCCATATAAATATTGAGTAAAAGATGATCGAAATAAACATGACATGAGATATAGATAAATCGAAATGTTTAATATGATCAACATATAGCAATTTATGATCAACTCATGATATCACTTATAAAAAATTATGAAATGACAAGTCACTAATGGTCTTAATCATGGGTTCATTTCTTGTTAACACTATGTAAATATGCAAGAAACGAAATGCCCTGGAAATGTCAATGCTTCCATATTGGAATGTTAGACAAATAGCACAGGAACTAGATACAATCTCTACAATACATGAAATAAAAACTATATCCCAATTAAATAACTTATGACAAGCCAAAAAATATGATATCACATAGATTAAAAAAAATGATTTTACTTAAGAATTTAATTAGAAAGAGCATATAATGATCACTAAATAACACATATGAGATCGTTTTTATAAACAAAACAAAGAAAAGAACAAATTAATTATTAAGTTGTTGCAGCTGAAACAATTTCACCGAAAAAATTATTTTTAGGGTCCCCCCCTATTCTTTTAGTGTTTATATGGCTTAAGGTTGTACGCGATTTTACCAAGGTTTGCTAGTGGCTTTTTGTTCGTTTTTGAAAATTCTGAGTTTTGTATGCTTATATCGGATGCGCGGTCAACTAGCTTTCTGATACAGCGGATGCATAGTTTACTAGCTTTTCGATACAGTGGATGTGCAGTCAACTAGCTTTCTGATCTGCCTATCGAAAGCCTTCCAAAGTGTTGATCCGTTGTATCAATAGTCGTTTCTTCTATGGTCTCGGAGACAATTGGCCGATTTTCCGGCAGTTTAGTCTAAAGTATCTCCGATGAGTCGGGTTTTCGTTTGACTATATTTTTCCAATATTCGATTAAGTTCGTGATCTTGCCGTCGGATGTGCATTTGGGAATGAACCAAAGGATTCCACCATCCGACGTTACGGAGATTTAGTGCCGAGTCTATTTGAAAATTCATGATGTCCTCGCCGATACCGAGATAGTTTAGTGCTTCCGACTTCCGATGTGTTTTTCCCATCTGATGTACCGTGTAGATAGAACTAATTCGATCTGATATTGCGGATTTGCTCAAGGTTATATTTCTGACAATGGGTTAAATTTCTTTCCCGCTACGTTAACTAACTATTCCCGATCGGGCTTATAAGACCATACCGCTTGTATGAGTTGTCATTTTCACCGTGGAAGCCAATTGCACGCAGCTATCGATCGCCTGTACGTTTCTTTCACCCGCAGAGGTCATCGTCTGTCCAGGTCGCCCGCCACATCATCTCCAGGTAGGATTCACTCAAGTTTGTTTTTTGCCCACTATTATCACTTATTTTTTACCGCATGAATTTGATCGGATTAGGTTTTTCTGCGAAGGGTTAAGTACTTTTTATAGGAAGGGTTTTTGTTTACCTGCGGTGGGGGTTTTCTTTATTTAGGTTTCAACTTGTTTATTTGCAAGAATTTTTTTCATTTCTGTCGGTTATTTTTCTCACCCAACCTCTGTGCGGCCATGAGTGCACCAGCGACATTTGTTTGGGAAGTAAGGGCACGGTGTAGACAAGCGTTTCGCTGTCTGCACCACCTCGCTCATTCTTGCTTTGTTTTAAACCTTAGGTTGTGCGGAAATGTTTTAAATGACGGTGTGTTCCCATGGGATGTAGGAGGGATGCGTAGCAGATGAGTGTTTTTAGGGTTTCTAGTAGTCGGGGGGTTTTAAGGTTCACTTCCTCGGTTGGGTCTTACCCATAGAAACAAAAAAAGGGGGTTGCTCAAGATTTGAAGTTTGCCCTAGTGGAGGTTTTAGCAGTCTATAGGATTTGCAATATTTTTGTGTGTGCCTCTCGTGCCAAAGGCTTATTTATTTGATACAAGGAAGTCAGTGAGCATGCATATTGATGGGATGGTAATATTCTGATTGTTTTATTGTTGTTTGCAATACATAGCTTGCTAGGAGTAAATAAACTAAAATCATGTTGCATGATTATTACAAGCTAATTATTAACACAGCAATATGCTGCGAAAGCAAAAGAAGAAGGCCTAAGCAGCTGAAGAAGAACGGGAAGTAGAGATAGTAACCAAAGTGAAGGTTATTTATGAAGATACTAAAGCCACTATCGGAGTAGAGACGGAGTATAATGGGGAGAGGTATACAGGGTGATTTCAAACCAGAGCGTTCCAGAAGCTGGGTTTGAAGATATGCCTATATATGCAAATATTGAGAGATCAGCCATTATGAAAGTGGCCACCAGACCTGAACTTTTCCTATGTTCAGAAGTGATAGGGTGGATTCTACCTAGAACAGATTTAACAAGGATGATACTGACCAATACCGAGAAGCAGGGTTATGCTCCATATATCCCAGCCTATGTGTCTATGGCTTACAATTTACCAACCCTACAAACCTATTTGACTGAAAGTTGGTTAAAGGAGCTAAATCTAGATATGGTGGAAACAGTTAAGAAGATGATGATCCCAGGTAAAAACTTCAAGGCCTTCTGGAGAGTACGAGACATCAACTCTCCGCACTCCATACAGATTCATTGCTTTGATGTTGAACATAATTTTTGGGAGAGCAAATAGAAAAAGTTTTAAAATAGGTTGGGTACCAGTGATATTTTTTGTCGCCACCCAAGGTACAATTTTTAATCAGGAAAATATAGTGTCCAATAATCTTTCAGCTTGCATAAGTGTAGAATTGGGAGGAGTGTCCCAGAAGAAAACATAAATTTACATGAGTTCAATATTGATTGATTGCATTCTATGTACTTAGCCCTTCCCAGCATTAAAGTGCCAATGGGATAAAGACCGAGCCCCTATGTATGCTGCTTATAAGTTGTTTTGTGCTCACAAATATTATAGCCATTACAATGAGACATGTGAAAACTTCATCATGCCATTGTATACATTAATTTTCTTTGCCGAATGTAATTGTATGTCAGAGGAAGCCTTGGAGGTTGTGCAAAACAACGAAAACTATTATTTGACAGAAGAAGGTTTATATTTAAGAATGTACGGTAGTTCAAGAGCCCCTTCCCTTCTACCGAAGTATGATACAAACTATGTAATCCATTAAGAGGCTGTGAGACAGTTGTACATTGATGGGATAGGAAATTTCTTTTTTTAGTAGAAGAAGGCAGTATATCCTGCAGTCCCCTTTTTTGTAGGAAGTTACAAATTCTCAAGGGTAAAAAATGTAGTGGAATTTGTTAAGGAGTTGGAGTATTTTCACTTCAGTGAAATGAATTTCCATAGGAATGACTCTGAGGATAAAGTTGCCAATTATTGCACAGCAGCTGGAGTGCATTTCGAATATACAAATTTTTGGGATAAAGATGAAGAAATCTTTCAGAATGCTAAAAACATGACAGCTTTGAGGAAAAGATTCAAGCAAAAGATAGCTACTGTGGGAGGAAAGGGTAAAGCAGCTGATAAACTCAAAAGGCAGGAAGAATATGCAGCCAAGAGAAGGTAGGAAGAAGTTCACAGGTTAGTGCAAGAAGCAGAGAACTAGTTGTGAGCTGAAGAAGAAGAAAAGAAAAAGACAGCTGAAGAGACGACAAAGAAGATAGAAGAAGAAAAGAAAAGAAAGGAGGAAGAAGAAATACTGAGAAGGAAGAAAGAAAGTAAAGGATTGAGATTAGAAGATGCTAATAAAGGAAAAGAGCAAACAGAAAAGGCAGCGGAAGAATCAAGAACGGTGACACAAGAAGAACAAGACCTTGTTGATCAAGGACAGATTCAGTCTGATGTTGATCCAGTCGGAACTATTGTTCCATCCAGTAGTACCACAAGAGAAAATCCTCTAACAGTATGGGGAATTGAGTTGATTCCTTTTATTCCTACAGCAGGAGAAGAAGTGCCCGATATGAACACCATTTACTATGACAAGGTAAAAAAGAGGATTGTTAAAAGAACAGAGAAAAAAGTGAACATTGGGGGTAAGCCAGGAGTGATGGTGCTAATAAGATAGTGGTCCATGATACACACAAAGATCCGTGATTAATGGCAAAAGTTTGGGTAGCCCTATCCTTAGCCACTGAAAATAATGTGGACAGAATAATGACAGATCTCGAGTAGTCCCAGAAGAAGGTCGCACAGTTAAAAGAGACCTTAAAAAAGGAGAGAAGTGAAAGTCAAAACTTGAAGAGAAAATATGAAGATATGATCGGTGAAGTTGAGCTATCCAAGGCAGAGTGTCAAACTCTACAGGCAAATAAAGATGCTTTGGTGCTATCTGCAGGCAATAGAGAAAAAGAATCCCAGGCCACCTTGGCAGATTTTGGGAAGCTACAGCAAGGATATCAGGTTTTGGAAGCCAAAAGAGATACTCTAAGGCTATCAGTTGAAGAATTGAATAAGAAAAAAGGGAGGTTAGAAAATAAAGTGACAGAACTAGAAGTACAAAGAACCACACTGCAGAAGGGAAAGCCAAGCTGTATGAAACTCAGATAGTAGCCTTGGAAAATCAAAAGAATTCACTAGAAGTTTCATTGAAGACAGCTATGGAGCAGGAAGCCGATGTTGAACCTTTAAAGAAGCATGCTCTTATGCTCAGGAATAAGATTCATCAAATGCAACTTTAGATGGTGGAGGAGAGGTTTAAGGTTCAACAGATAGAAATTAGATTGGAAGAAATTATAAATACAGCTTCTTATTTCTTGGACAGGACACAGGACATCTTAGAAACTCTACAGGGAAGAATGATATGGGTGGAAACAAGTAAGTAACCTCTCGCAGATGTACCTCCCAAAGACCTGGAGACGATAAAGCTAGAATATGAGCAAATCGAGTTTGCTAGCAAAGCAGCAGAAGAGCTAGTAAAGACAGTGAGGAAGACGATGAATGCATGTGCAGAATTCTGCAGAAAAGTCCTCCTAACTTACAATCGGCGTCAGATTTCTGCTAGCGGGAGATTAGAGGTGTTGCCAGAGCATGAGATATTTTTGAAGCAATTACAGGAACGATGCAGCGAAGACGAACAGGCCATTTAGCTAGTGAAGAAATTAGATGAAGAGGTGCTTAAAACTGAAATAGCACATGCGGCAGTTAGCAGTCACTTACTGGAAAACCAACTTCGCCTAATTCCGGTAAGAGTGGCGGGTATAAAAGCTCAGGCTGCTAAGCATGAAATTACTATCAGATTTCTAGAACCTTCTGGTTTTGAAAACATAGCAGCAGATGCCAATGCATGGAGAAAATTTATGAATGAGCAAGCTAAGCCATCTTAGTTGGATAAGTTAGAACATTTTTGATATAATATATTGTATTTTGAGTCCATAAGCTAAAGGACAAAATTTTGTAAAGGAAAGGTTAGGGGAAGCCCAAAAGGCAACAAAGGCAACTCAAGAGTTTTACTTTTTGTATAAATATAGGCAAGCTTTATGTATAGGGGGCCTTTTTTCAGACTATATTGGTGCAAGGTTATTGTAAGAAGAACTATTTCATCTTATAATAAAGAGTTATATTTTCAGCTGGAGAAGGCACTATGGGGTTTCAAATGTTTGACATGGACTGGTTGGATGTGAACTATTTCTGTTTCATCTTGTTTCTATGAACTGTGAGATCGTTTTAACTTATGAATTCTTTCATGTTATGAATGTCCTCCTGTTTATTTATGTGAAATTTTCACAATCGTATCTGAGTAATGAATGTTTTAATTAACAATGAGCTATCTCTTTGTTTATCTGTCTATTTCTATTCGTGTATTCAGAAATATTAACAGCTATCTGTAGTATTCTAAATGCATGTGATACAATACATTACTCATTATTAATTACTATGTTGATCCCTAGGGATATGTTAGATAGTTTTAGTTAGTTTTCTATGTTTATGATTTAGAAGCGAGAGAGGTAAGACGAGAGGTAAGAACCTGCGCATCACATTGTGACACTCCTCGTTATCTCTATCGACTACATCTAGCTAGGCACTTGCATATCATACCTAAACATAAAAACTAAAAAATATAATTAAACGGTGGACCGGGCCGCAACCGATAAAATAAGCTTTAACCGTTACTTGACCTATGGTAGCCGGACCATAAACCGAACGGATTCCCCATACCAAACAATAACGAGCTAATTGGGAACGTTTATTGGGGAGAATCCCTACTATTGTTACCTGCGATTTTCCAGGCCTCAACAGTTTTTGGCGCTAGAAGGAGGGCCACCAGTGCATGGTTGGCTGAGGAAATTCGTTTTCTCGAGATTACTCCATCAGTGACAGTTCTAAAACCAGTTTGCCTCAGAAACCCACTCCTGAAGAAAAAAGAAAGGGGTATCTCTATCCCATTGATAACGAAGTAGTTGAAGATTTAAGGAGGATTACCAGGGCGTATGCAAAGATGATTGGAGGGTTACATATTATTCCTTCTTTACCCAGAAGAGAGTGTAAAAAGAAGGAGCTGCGTTGGATGATTTAGTAAATCTCGACGTTTCGATCCCTACTCAGTTAGAAGATTCAGTATTGGTGGAAGATCTTGAAGAATTGGTAGAAACAACTTTGCAAGAAGTTGTCCAACCTCTGAACCAGTTGGGGCCAGATTTCCCTCACTGTTCTCCTTTTCGAACACCTATCCAGTCTCCTCCATCTCCACTCAGAATCATGGCCAATGTGAATGCAAACCGGCCACCTCCACAGCCTGCTTGAAGGGCTAGATCTCCTTTAAACCTGACACCTCCACTGCATGCTATGCCTCAGAGTTTTGACAAAGCTTTACCCAAGTCTAAACCAAATGAAGGAATTCTCATGGATGATCATTTGCAGATTTTTTATTTGGCTTTAGAGGGATTGCAAGCAGCAGAACATGAAGATGTAGTATGCAGATTATTCCCGCATACCTTGAAGGGAAAAGCAGCTTCATGGTACTTTGCCCTGCCAGCAAACTCAATCACAAATTGGAATACTTTTGAGAGACTGTTCAAAAACAAATAAAGAATCCAGAAAACTCACGCAGCTTTAATTAAAGGATTGATTGCCTTAAAGAAAGAAAAGAAAGAAAGGGTACATAATTTCACTCAGAGGTTTGTTGCCTACCTGCATAACTTCGATGCAGCTGATAAACCATCTAAGTTTGCCCTAATTAAATACTATACCTCAGCTCTTGGGCCTGATCTAGCCATGTTTGCCAAGAGATCGGTTAGACCCACTTTGGTGGGTACTTATGAAGAAGCTGAGAAGGTGGAGGCAGAAATGGAGAGTATAGAACACTATCCTATGCAGTCAGATGAAAAAACTTATGGAAACAAAAGGCCTTTATTATTAACAAAACCTAAGGATGAGCAATCACAGGAGTTATATGGGGTGGTGAAGAAGATGCAAAAGTTATCAAACAGGGTGATTGATTTGGAAAAAGAAAAAGAGGCTTATAAACAATACAAGCCTTATTATAAAAAGAGGGAAGACAACGGTCAGCTCAAGCCTCCTCCACACAGTCCCTCAGCTATGAATTTGACAGAAGTAGGAATGGATAATTTTTGCACATTCCATCAGCAACCTCACTTTGAGAAGCATTGTCCACAGTGGATAAATTCTATGACCTTAGTGATGAACCAATTGTTGGATTCTAAGTTGACAAAAACTGTGGAAAAGAAAGAGAGATCATGAACCAACAGAAACACAAGAGGAAGACACATTGGCTTTATGTGACTATGTTTCTATGTTCAACGTAGAAGATGAAGGTATCCCTGATGAAGAAGAAATATCAGAGACAAATGTTACAACAAGAAGTCAGAATCTATTAAAAGAAGATAACTTGATACTTTCCAAGATTAAGAAACTTCAAGAGAACATGAAGAAAATGAAGAATAATGCTCGAATGGTTAACATACCTGAGTTTGTCATTTCAAGTCAAAGCCCCAAAAAAGTCAATGTGCCTATAAAGCCTACTAAAAATAAAGCCGAAAATTTCAAGAAAAATTTGACTGAGCATGAAATGGGATATGACGTTGTGGAAGACATTAAAAAGGCTAAAGCAAATATCTCTTTGTTTGAAATGTGCAATTTACCACAACAAAAGGAAAAACTCTTAAAAGCACTTGAAATACCCGTGAAGGAACCTCAAAATGATAACAAACCTAAGGAAGAGATTGGTGAAACAACTTTAGGAGGAAAGTCTAAGTATAGAACTCCAGCTTTTCTTCTAACTTTTGAGATTTTCAATTACAATGTGCATAATTGTTTGGTGGACTCAGGAGCTTCAATCAATGTCATGCCACTCTCAGTGTGAAAACAAATAAATGGTCAAGCTAAACCAACTACAGGCCAAGTTCTTTAATTAGACAGAACAGCAGTAAAAGTGATTGGAGAAATGGAAGATGTCTTGATCCATTTGTCCGCAGATGAGAGGGTATGTCAGTACATAGACATTGTTGTAGCAAATATCTTGGATGCTTATGGTTTAGTTTTGAGCCGGGATTGGTCAGCAAAATTAGAAGGATATTTTGCATCAGCTTGGTCACATATGTGGTTGCGCTATAAAGGATGTCAGAACCAAATAAAGGTGTTGAGAGAACCTCAAATGAAGTATAATGTGACTCTGTTGGAAGGCAAGAATGAGCCAGTAAACTCTATGTTGGGAAATTATTTTCTTGAACTTGAACCAGGAAACTACCAAGCCAAAGAAGCCAACAATATATCAGATATCCAACCCGATCTCCTTCAGTTCTCACGGGCTAATAAGATTGATTGTAACGTAGTAGATTTAGTTTCAGATATAGTTAATAATCCGAATTCAGTAGGCGTAGAAAGTTTTTGGATTCTTTATTTCGATGACTCTAAAAACATTGGAAGGATCAGGAGCTGGTTGTGTCCTGATTGATCCAGAAAAAAAAAAAACATTTTCTTTCATGTAGATTAGAATTTGAATGCACAAATAACACAGCCGAATACGAAGCATTAGTTCAAGGACTGAAAAAAAAAGTGATAGAATTAAAAGTAAAAAATCTGAAAGTGTATGGAGATTCTGAAATCGTTGTTAAACAAATTCGGAACAAAATTCACTACATATCACCGCATTTGAAGGCTTACCAAAATGAAGTGTAGGATTTATTAATAAATTTTCATGCATTAAATATTTCTTCAATTCCTAGAGCAAAAAATGCAGCAGCTGACTAGTTAGCTACATCAGCTGCAAGGTTGGTACCTACGAATAATAGATGTTCGATTGAATTGCTTTTCAGGCCTTCTGTTCCAAGTAACATCACTAATATGAGGATGTTTGATAATGTTCAGCAAATATTGGAATGTTTAACGAATAATGATACATTTAAAGGAGCCATAATAGATGACGAAAAACATCAAGCAGAATTGCAGAACAAAAATTTCATTCTGAAAGGAGTTAGAACTTTGGAACAGATGTTTGATTTAGACAACAAATTCAAAAAGCCAGCAAATGTCAAGATCATAGCTCGTCTTTACAATTTGAGCTGATAAATCTAAAGACAGAGGCTAAACCCAAATATGTGAATTTGGGGAAGTGTTGTTCACCCGATGAAATGAGTAAATTCATCAGTTTATTCAGACAGTATAAGGATGTATTTGCTTGGACTTACGAAAACCTAAAGATGTATGACACTAAAATTATACAACATGTGATTCCAATCAAAGTTGGAGTCAAACCTTATCAGCAGCCTCTGAGAAAAATGCATCCAAAGCTAGAACCCCTAATTCAAAATGAAGTGAAAAAGCTGATAAATGCTACAATCATATTTAAAGTCAGACATTCAAAATGGGTCTCTAATTTGGTACCAGTGCAGAAAAAGTCTGGAGAGATTAGACTTTGCATAGATTTCAGGAATCTTAATCGTGCATCAGATAAAGATAATTATCCTGTCCCACCCATGGAACAAATACTACAAATGGTCTCAGGTTCTGAATTGTTCTCCCTATTAGATGGATTCTTCGGTTATAATCAAGTATTAGTAGCAAAAGAGAACAGGCTCAAGACCACTTTCAAAACCAAGTGGGGAACTTTTACGTATATGAAGATGCCATTTGGACTTATTAATGTTGGAGTAACTTTCCAAAAGGCTATGGATATAGCTTTCCATAGTTTGATCGGTCGTAGTGTTGTGGTCTATCTAGATGAAGTTACAATATTTTCAAAGAAGAGGGAAGACCATGCATCTCATTTGAAACGGATTTTTGAGCGCTGCAGGACATATGGCATTTTGTTAAATCCATTAAATCCTAAGAAATGTGTGTTCGCAGTCACAGAAAGAAAGCTATTGGGTCATGTTATTTCTAAAAAAGGGATCTCCACAGACCCGAAAAGAATTAAAGCCGTAGAACAGATCCCTTTGCCCCATAATAAAAAATATATGCAATATTTTATGGGGACAATCAATTTCATGCGAAGGTTTGTGCCAGACTTTGCTCAAATCGTCAAACATTTGCAACAAATGGTTATCCAGAGTGTGCAGTTCAAATGGACTGATTCAGAGAAGAATGCATTCAACAAAATCAAGACATCTATTGCTTATGCACCATCACTCAAAAATCCAAATTTTGAAAAGGATTTTATTATGTACACTTTCGCTTCCGATGATTCATTAACAGCAGTGCTTACGCAGAAAGAGGATGGGGGAGATGAGTACCCCATATCATTTATGAGCACTGGTCTACAAGGGGCTGAATTGAACTATCCCGCAGTAGATAAACAAGCTTATACAGCTTTTAAAGCAGTAACGCAATTCAGGCCATACATACTTAAGAACCGCACCAAAGTAATAGTCCCACCTAGCGGTAAGATCACTTTTTGTACAAAAGAAACTCGGAGAAACAAGAGGTAATTGGGTGACTGCTTTGCAAGAATATGATCTTAAATTCAAACCAGCAACTATAATTAACAGACAAGGACTCTGTAAGCTGATGGTTGAAGGTCAAAACAATAGAGATAACAGCTGGGATAATGAATCTGAATTACACATGGTGGATGTATGTCCTCTATTCACAGCTCCAGACTCCTGGTATCGAGATTTAGTCCATTATCTTCAAGAAGGATATTTGCCTTCAAGAAGGATATTTGACCAAGCATTGGAGTCCCAAGCAAAGAAGGGCATTACATATGAAATCAGCCTTATATCAAATTATTGATGGAGTGTTGTTTAGAAAGAACTACGATGGAGTCTTTCTTAGATGCTTGGAACATGAAGATGCAAAAAGGGTTGTAGCAGAATTAAATGATGGACACGCTGGAGGTCACTTTTCAGGAGACACAACAGCACACAAGATTCTCAGAGCTGGATACTACTGACCGACATCGTTTAAAAATGCTCATGCTCATGTTAGAAAGTGTGATACTTTCCAAAGGAGCGTTGGGAGGCAAGCCAAAGCAGCAGGACCATTGAAACCAGTAATTATCTCGAAACCATTCGAGCAATGGGGAATTGACGTTATCGGAGAAATCAATCCAAATTCTTCATTGCAGGATAAATACATTCTGACGACGACCGATTATTTCACCAGATGGGTAGAGGCCATTCTGTTACGAAAAGTAAACGAGGATGCAGTTATGGATTTCTTCCATAACCACATTATGACCATGTTTGGGGTTCCAATTTCCTTGGTTTTTTATAATCCATAACTTTAAACAGTGGACCGGACTGCAACCAGTAAAATAAGCTTTAACCGTTACTTGACCTATGGTAGTCGGATCATAAACCGAACGGATTCCTCATACCAAACAATAACGAGCTAATTGAGAACATGTATTGGGAAGAACCCTACTGTTGTTACTTGTGATTTTCTAGACCTCAACATAAGTATAAAAAAATATTAAGCATTATATGGTTTATAGCTATCATCATGACAAAATACTAGAAATCCATGTCCTTAAAAGATGTCAATATTTCCATATAGAAATGTGAGACAATATATAGCAAAAACAAGAAATAATATCTTAATAAACATGATTAGAAGCAAAACCTAAATGCAAAAAATGAATACTAGAAAACTCAAATACTTTATCGTACTAATCTGAATCTGCAAAAATACAGAGTTAGAAAAACAGTAAAGAAAAGAGGAGAAACTTTCACTTACAACCCAATGCAAAAAATGTGTCCAGAAAAGCTCTGTCTTCTATTCTGGTCACGTAGGTGGATCCAGAATGGTTGTTCTAATTCCAAAAATAGGTTATACTAAAAAATCTGGTAAGAAATGACCAAGTTACGACCCTTTTTTATAACTGTCGTTTTTATTACCGAGAGGAAGCCCAGAAATGCCCAATTTTCTGTTTTAGTCACGTGGGTGGATCCAGAATGGTTGTTCCAATTCCAAAAATAGGTTATAATAAAAAACCAATAAAAAATGACCAAGTTACGACCCTTTTATATAACTGTTGTTTTTATTACCGAAAGAAAGCCCAGAAATACCCAGTTTATTGTTCTGGTCGCATTGGTGGATCCATAATGGCGTTTCCAATTCCAAAAATAGGTTATAATAAAAATTCCAATAAAAACTGACCAAGTTACGGCCCTTTTTTATAACTTCTGTTTTATAATCGGAAGAAAGATCTCCTTGAGGAGAGCCCCGAAATAATGTAGATCTACATGAAAAACATCAAGAAACCCTTGAAAAATTCTGCAAAAATCTTGCACAACAAGTTAGGGTTAAGATTAAAAAAATATAGAAATATGCCCAGATCTGAAGAGAATCCTAATGGCTACCAGATAGAAAGAAAATCTAGAACAAAATAACAATGCCCAAATGATAATCGTTATTGATTGAAAGCTATAGAAGGTACTAGATCATAGCAACCTGCTCTGATACCATGTTAGAGTAATAGAGTCAAGCTAAACTAGTTAACCTATCTAAGCAACCAACAACATATCATAAAACATAAGAACGGGAAAAAAAAAGGACGAGAACACCGATATACGTGGTTCACCCTAATGGGTTACATCCATGGGAAGGTAGTCTTCTATTATCTCCAGAATGTCTTCTCCACTCTTACAAGAGAGCAAAGCACAAATACCCCAAAGAATATAGATGATGTACAACAGTGTCACAGTAGTACCACTACTCCATCAAGAATACGCGATTTGAGAGACTCACTTGACCCTATTATATACTAAGAGATGAGGAGGAATTACTCTCACATATTGCATGTGGGGTAATATAATTCTCCAAAATAACATCTCTTAATACAATACCATTGACAAATACTCTACACAAGTAAATACACCACCATATAACTATGGGTTAAATGTATTACTCTTTTACATAAGATTGTACACAACTTCCGACATAATACAAATACATTATTACCTTCCAAAGAATATAATATATTCCAACACTTCAGCATATTGGCATTGGGAAAAACCAACGAGAGGTTTAAACTGGGCAAGGATGGAATTGTATACTTTAATAAACCTATCAGAAAACTCTTGGACAGATTCACTCTCCCTCCTCATGGAATGATATTGACAAAGATATTGTTTAGGGTTCTTCTGGTCTGCCCACTTATCCTTGAAGGCATCTTCAAAGGCTTGATAGCTCATGATAGAGTCATTTGGGAGGTTTTTGTACCATTTTCTGGCTTCTCTTGCCAGACTTTGGGCAAATAATATGACCTTGACATCATCATAGTCCACCTCCTCCAAGTCTTTCCAATCTAAGAACCACCCCAAGTGCTCTTTGGCTGAATACCCCCTCTCACCATTGAATTGTTTCAGCCTCTGGGAGTATCCCAGAGGGAGGTCGTGAAGAGCAGCAGGAAGGCGAAGAGGAGCAAACCTATTTGCCATCCTTGGAGGTATAGCAAGGTTTACAAGGGGGATTAAGACTGGTGTAACAAAAATTGGTATGCTATGAGGAACTGTAGGAAGGTAGGGAGTTGTGAAACTGGAAGATGTAGGCTGATTAGTCTTGGAAGCAGTGGGAAGCAAAAATGTGGCAACAGATTTCTTTATGACAGTGGAATTAATCAAGGTTGAATCAACAGTAAATGTATGGCACTCTAGGTCAGGCAAGTGTTGGAAATCCTTTCCTAGAGGCTCTAAGGTCTGGGGTGACCAGGAAATGCGAGGGAAATCAAATGCAGAGACATCAAAGATCGCGTCGGAGAGGATGGACTCAGATTTAGTTCTAGGTAGGGCTAGTCCAAAATCCTCATTACAATGTTCAAATATATCACTAACAGAAATAGCACCTTCAGCAGGGAAGGAAGATTTTTGACTAACCTTTGCAGCCTGTTGGCCCTTCGGATCAGACTTTCTGGATCAAAGATTTCTTGGAATGATTCTGCATCAGGATTTCTCCTCGTGTGGGTTAAACTGGCCACCAGTATTTCCCAGTGGAACCACCTTCAAAATTTGTATGAAGTCACCAGAGCATGTACAACCATTATGTGTGTATGACCCGGCTACTCGACCGGGTTGCAGAGCTAAACAATGTTGTTTCCCAAAGAGATAATTACTTCCCCGACAACGGTGTCAAGATGTTATCACCCTGTAATTTTCCTACGGTTGTGGTAGGAAGTCACAGGGGTAACCATTTCAAACCAATCTTTAGACTGTATTCTAACCAATACAATCGGAGAGGGCTCTCTCTTGTCACAGAAACATTCACATATACATTTGGCTTTAAACAAGCGGTCAGAAGGCTAGATTTCTGATGGGAACAAGGTATTTGTAGATTTAAAAATGCTAAAACAGACAGACAAGAAAAACCATTGGGCAATGGAATCACAACCTGAATCAATCAAGGGTATTACAGTGAAAATGAGGGGAGGTTTTCCTTTGTGATCTGAGGCAAAGTAGGTATCACATTCAGTCAAATATCTTTCAAGCATGGTAGGAGAAAGAGGAAGAATTCCACTGAAGCAAGAGGCACCTATCTGTGGATGAATCTCTTGCACCACCTTTAGTAGCAGCAACAATAAAGGCTAATAATTGATACAAAGCACTTAACAGAGAGTGAATTCTATAACAGACATCATAAACACATTACAAATGCAAAATCTGATACAAGGAGCGCTTAATGAAACGAATTCCTCATATACAACTAGAGAGCATTAGCAGAAAATTACAAAAATGGACATGATGCAAACAAGAAACACGAACTGAATGTAGAACACCGTGATGAATCTCAGGAACGTAGTAGAACGCTTCTCATTAACACTTCAAAGAAATCTTACAGAGATATGAAAACCAAGAGCGTGAGGCTTCTGAATGAAAGTTCCAACCCTTTCTTCCTCAATTGAGGCTATATTTATAGTGCTATGGGCTCCTCAATTGAGGCTATATTTATAGTGCTATGAGCCGAATTCAGTTACAAAATTGGGAATCAATCCTGAATCATCATTTCAAATCTTAACAAACTCCTGAAGTGGCAGATTCGCCATGATTCATACATAAAACAGGAAATATGGGGCAACAAACACGCTGAATCAAAAATGGCAGTGCGATGCCTGGGATGCAAGCTCGCTTGCTTGACAATGATGTTCCAGAACATTTCTAACGCTTTTACTCTTCCAGACAAAATCTACAACATCGAATTGATACATGCTCCATCTCCATTTCGCACATGCACTGATATTTTTCCTCCTTACACTTTTGGCTGTGTGAAATAAACCACAGTTGTAGATCTCCTCTACGAGAAATCCCAACTGTCCCATGATGTGGCCCCTTACGCAATTTCTATATCTCTCATCCTGTTAACTTTTGCGCATGTTTGCATCGCGAAATTAACCTAGACCGTTGATCAGATCCCCACCAGATCTCTACCATTCAAAGGCATGGCGTCTACCCAAATTTCGCAGAGCCAATATGGCTTATCCTCTATTCAAGTTTCCACCGCGAAATTCCTCTCAATCGTAGATCTTCAACCTCCTCAAATCTTGGTCGTTGAACTGTGCGGGTCCTACCAACATTTCGCAACGCCTATTTGTTTTATCTTCCGTGCATGTTTTGGGCTGCGAAATGCATCTCCACCATAGATCTTGCTCGCTTAAGATCGTGACCGTCGAGATAAGGGGACCCTACAAGATTTTGCGGCCTTGCCATAAGTTATCCTTCGGGCATGTTGTCGCTACGACATCCATCCCAATCGTAGATCTTTAAAACCCTTAGATCGCGACCATTGAAACTTGACGGATGTAACCCATTCGCAATCCTCCACAGCTTTACAAACCTTGCATCTTTCATCGACGAAATCTTCCTTACCCGCCGATCTACCTCACCTTTTCATCCGATGATTGATCCCACACACCATTTAATCCTGATTCGCTAAGGTCAAGCTTCCTTTAATAACCATGCATCTTTCCTTAGGCGAAATCGTTGATTTTATCTGCCAAGTAATCTGCGCCATTCATTTTTAATCACTACATAATCCATAGAACCTTATATATGTCCTTCAAAGTCCTATGATAGGGAATTTTCGGACCTTGCTCCTCATTTCATTGGCCTACTCCCCTGCCAACTGTTTGGCCCAAAATGGTGCTAACACACCTGCAAAGGATCTTCAAAATTTAGCACCGATGCTAACCAAGTGCTAACAAGAAGGATCGAAATCAATGATGTGACTCATCAATGCAAAATAACTCAAGAACCTTTGATTCCTTTTTATCCCCCTGAAACTACCACTCGGAGATGCATGCTTCTCTGCATTGTGCAAGGTATCACGAAACATCTCTAGGTAGAACCACTAGCTCTGTTGGCTCTATTGACTCCTCCTGATAGTCTAAAGGCTTTATAACTGTACAAGAGGGATTTGTACCCTCATCCTTCGGAGCCTCTTGGTCCTCACTATCAATCTCCATGTGAGACCCCCTCTAGACTTCTTTGAAGGCTACCTCCTCATCAAAAGTAACATTTCAATAAACCTCAATCTGGCGTTGTCCTAGAATATAGATCCTGTAGGCCTTCGGTCTCGTTGTATCCCACAAGAGTACCCTTCTTTCCATAAGGTTCGAACTTCGTCCTCTTCTTCTTCCACACATGGATGTATACTAAATTACCAAATATCCTCAAATGACTAACATATGGTTTCACTCCTATGAACGCTTCCTCAAGAGTCTTGTCCCCCAATATCTGGTAAGACTCATGATCTGAGCATACACTGCAGTATTGGATGCCTCTAACTATAAGAATATGGGTTGATCATGAATCGTCGCCTTCACAACCTCTACAACGGACCTGTTCTGCAATCCATGACAAAATTGTCCACAAGAGCTAACCAGTACCAATTAAAAAGTTGTGTTATTTATCAACAAAATATCAACTCAATTTAAGTAAATAAACCTCGTTGCACAAAGTAATAAATACTTATCTTACTTGTTGACTCCCTCTTGATCTCTGCATTAGAAGAAATTTGAGTTCTAAAATGGGCCTCCTAAGGAAAATATTAGTTAAAATAATAAAATAATATTTATTAATTTTTGAGGAAGAAAGAAAAAAGTTATTTTTTGTTTGTATTTTCAACATCTCTTTCTGTTTTTACTCAAATTTCAAGCATGAGCACTCGTTGGATGCAGAATTAAATTCCGTGCACCCACACTGCATACTTTTGACGGGCTCTACTTCCCCAAAAATAAGAAATACCTGAAAAAGCATGATGATGACATCATCGTCACATTTTTCAGGTATTTTTTGTTTTGGGGCTGTGGAATCCGTCATCATCACATTTTTCATGTATTTCCAACAAGGTTTGTCAAAAGTATGCAATGTGGGTACCCGTTGGTTGCAAAATTTAATTCTGCATCCAACGAGTGCTCACACTCGAAATTTGGGTAAAAACACAGGGAGATATGTTGAAAATAAAAACAACAAAAGTAGTTCTTATGACAAATATGTCAAGTCAACCATTATGGTTGACTCATTTTATTGAAATTCTATTGGTTCTTGAATTCCAACTCATCAAGAAATTATAGTTGGCTCATTTTCTTATAAGTTCCATTTTAGACCCCAAATTTCCTCTAATAGCCGCCTTACAAAAATCACTGAAGTCTTCCATTATTTGACTTTAACACCATAATCTTCTTCCTTGTCAAGTTCTCTTCCTGAGCCTCGAACTCTTGAAACTTGATCCGAATGCACTAGATCCAAAATCCCCTTAGATCTACCATCACTGCTTGGAAGAAGATCCCTCGGTATTATTGCCAACTATACAACCCCTACAAACATCCTCATGCCCTACCTAGAGCTTTAGAAGACCTCTTTATGAAGTGTGCCTCGATGTGATAGTTGGTTTGCAAGTGTAGACTTGTCTTCTTGGAAAGAGTTTTTTTTTATCAATCAAAACACCCAAGCATCAAGTTTTGCCTTTTTTTTGTGGAGGATGCTCATCAACATCAATGGTTGATGCATGTTGCTTTTCTTTCTTTTTTTTCTGACACTAAGAAATAGTGACCATATGTATGGAAATCATAGCACTTGATACTTGAAAGATCCTTCTTTTTCTGTTCTTGAACTGGTGTTAGTCCTCTACTTGTATTTTCCTTCCCAAAATTTCTTCTTCCTTTTCCTTTCTTCTAAGGACTTTGATAAGCAAAGTGACCAAATTTGTTACAACTGGAGCATTTTACCTTTGAAAGATCCTTCTTCTGTTCTTGAATTGGAGATACACCATCCAATCTATCTTCTATTCTAAGACTGGACACCATCTTGACATAAATCTGAAATCTGATCTAGAAACCCTAGCACCGACAAAAGAAATCAAAATTGAAAAACTAGCTCCGTAGAAAGATGCACCTTGCCAAGGTGACCTCTACGACATTGAATTCAAGTCCAAACTTAGGCTGGAAAGGCCCAAACTTGGAAGCCCTAATTTCCAGATAGGGCAAAAATCTAATCACTGGCTATCTTTCAAAACTACTCTAATACCATGTTAAAATTTTCTCTAGTAGCAATAGAAATACATTTCTCAGATCTTGATAATTACTCCTAATAACTTTCAAACAATTATTTCATCCCATTGTTTCCACTTCAAATTGCAGCGAGAAGGATCATAGAAACACAACCATGCACGATAGATACAAATATTTTTACCATGGGAAACGCATTAAGGGAGAAAACTTAGCAACTTTTCTAGAGAAGAAATCAATCCAATTCAAGTACAATACCAATCATGAAGAGAAACCCTAGCACACAGGAAGTTCACCTTCTTCACAAGAAACACTAGAAAGGGTAGTGAACCTCTAGAGACAGTAAGAAACCCAAAAAAACTACTCCTTCTGACCTTCACTAGCCCTCCTTGGAAAGTGCATACCAATGTAGCAGAGAAGAGATGATATGATGTTATGTGTGAAAATGAGATGCTAGAGCATTTTATTTATATTCTTCAATTCACCTTGATTTTTCCTCTTAGGGCTAACTTGTACTTTTGGTGAGGTTGACTTGTCTTCAATCTTCTCCAGAATTTCTTCAGTGATATCTAGGACTTCTTCCATGGTATGACTTTTCTTCTTGGTTATTTCTTCTTCACTAAAAAAGTTGTCCATGTTGATGATCATCTTCTCGCATGCATGTTTATTCACACATAGAGCTCTAATGTTGATTTGACCCACACTACGAAGTTTCGTACACTTCTTACAGCCTATGTCAAATTCAACATTACACTTGACTTATATATTCCACAAGGGGATGAAATCCCCTATCAAATAAACAAGTCAACTCACTCTAATATAGAATAGATCACTCTATCACAGCGCAGACAATGTCATAACACCTTGGGGCACATCTCCACACCATATGACCTGAGAAAAGCATTGCCCATGCCTGGGCTATTAATCACTAGCCAACTTACATGGCCATTTCCCATGAGTGAATGTATCATTCACTACTATCCAAATTACATGGCCATTTCTTGTAAGTGAATTTCTGCCCGATGTTGCAATCTAGAGAAACATCAACAAAAGGAACATGTCTAATAAGTTTCAATCCTAATCCAACCCAAAGTTGAGGAAAATCCCAAAGGAACACATCCCAAGAGTTTCAATCCAGTCTCAACCAAAGATTGGTAATTTATGTTCAAATATAAAAATAGTAGAATTAAAGCACTATTTAGTTAACACATAGTTGTAACCCTATCCTAGTACCCGATAGGTTCATTTTGGGAGTTTTCCATCCTTGAAGTAAATTAAAAATAGGGTGCATTTGTATACAAATCAGAGGTAGATTTGGTTCTTTCATGTACAACTTGAAAGGGATCATCTGGGTTTTCTAGTTTAACTATTAGCCCTAGGAGATTTATTCTACAAAGTCAGATTGTGAATATGTTTTGGATCTCATTTGTAGTGTTAAAGACATATCTCTGATATTAGTTTAATTTGAAATTGCCAAAACAAATATCATTATATTTTTCCTTGTAAAAATAATGATCTATAAAATAAGATAAACTTATTAATGTCCAACAAATATCCACAATAGTAGGTCAATGAACCTAAAAAAATTCTAGAGCAAATATATAGTGGGAGTGCAAAAGCAACCCCTATCACTACAACAAAAAGAGCTAAATAGTTCGACAACAATAATAAAATTAAAAATTAAAACAGATGCAAACACCTAACTGAACATAAAACGGAGGGGAGGGGAAAGAAGACATCTCCCAGTGGAGTCTCATCCACCACAATCTCCAAATAGGAAACTGTATACAGTAGATTTTTACAGCAAAACAAACCAACTTTCTATACAAGCTTTGTACAGTTTCCCGATAACTGACACTTATAAAACAAAAGAAAACACCCTGTCATAGTTAACTATCTCCAATGAAATCACTCTAAGATCAAAGTTTGCTCATCTTCAATGAATTCATCGTGATTTTATCTGCACAGTAAAGCCACCTTCACATCTCCATGCTGTAATGGGAAAATTGTTTTTTCTGGGTTTTAACATATTGATTTGGCAAATTATAGACTACAGTTCACAAATTTGACTGTAGCAATTGGAGACCGCTCAAAAATAATTGGGCACCATGAAGAATCCTACAATTTACATTACCCTGCTTTTGGTATAAACAGATACGACATATCTGAAAGAATATATCTACAAAGGAGTCTATGTGCAAATTAACAAATATATTCTTCACGATACGTACTTGAATGTGAACGATGAGAATGACAGCTCTATTGCATATAACAACATGAAAGCTCAAAACTCAGATGCATACGAAGGCGAAAAAGAACCAAAGACTGGGATGCAGAACGTGATTCAATATACAATCTGGAACACTTCAGAAGCAATTTCACCACTGGCTCCAAACAAGTTAGAAGCTAACTTTCAAATAAACATGTCAACTAGAAATCGGTTCGTAAGGGTAGGAAAGCCATGGATGCTCCTTTGCTTCTTTGGCAGTAGGACGATACAGTGGATTAATCTGGAGCAGGTATCCAACAAACTCAACAAAACCAGGGTCTGCTGAGGTAAGACGATGACTTAGCGATGTTTTTTTGGGAAGAATATATTCCAATTGCTCGGTTTCCTGAAAATATAACCACAGGAGTTAAAATCTAAACAATGTAAAAACCCAGATTAAGAATATCTTAAAGATAAACTATAAGCGAACTTTTTGTAAGGATTTAGGAGCTGACAGAATATGCTATCGGAAATATTTTCCTTCCAAATCAATCGACTTGATTAGAAAAACACAAACTCAATATAAACAGAAGTTATAATACTGCAGATCCCGAAATGCAAACCAGTTAGTCACCGTCTTTAATCCTTGTGACATGATTATCCTTGGGAGTGAAAATAAATACTTGCAAACAGAACACTGATTTTCATTTAAAATTCAATATATGTAAGCTTGGGGCAGCTTATAGGCAGAAAGAAATACCGTGTATAGGAAAAGGATACCATTCAAGGTAAATGCATGAGAAGGAAAGATGATAGAATCAAAATTTATTAATCAAGTTTCGACTCCCAGTTGAACGATGAACATAAATGCCAGGACTTTCCACTACATAATGTCAATTGCCGGAGATGCAAACAAAATTATGCCTGAAGTTGTCAATCGTTAGAAATAAAAAAATTTGTTGTTCAAATACAACCAGGTTTCAAGTCAAATTTAATGCCCAAACCAGTTTAAATGCGTGCTGTAAATTTCACAAAAATTGTAGACTTTGAAACACAGTATGACTATGAACATCACATTAACAGGCAGAAAATTGAATAAAGCTTGTACACCACGAAATTTAGGGATTCTGAATTTTTCGGCAAATTGCCCAGGCAAAACCCAGAATAGGAAAACTTGTTTGAGGGAGGAATTTCTATTTCTGCTAATTCAAATACACAGCAAAATTTCTCAAGTCAAGAACAACTTATCTCAACCAATTTAACCCAGCAGGCGATTCAACAAACAATAAACATCTGCCTCAAAAAATGTGCAACCACCTTGAAAATCATGCCAACCCAGCAGTGTACGAACTGTACTTCCTTGATTTTCATGCCAGAACTGTTGCTGTTTCTTGATTTCCGTGCCCACTGCTACCTTCACTCACTACCTCAAGCTGCATGCCAAACTGTCTCAAAGTTCATGTCCAAAAACTCTGCCTGGGAATGGGTGTACCAGCAGTACAGACTCAACATTAAATGCTGTTGTACAGACTTATCAAACTGCGTGCCCAGGTTTCTTGGATTTGTGCTGTGAATATTCTTAGCTATACAGTCTCTTGGAAATCGTGCCCAGTCTTTTCCTCTCTTGCTGCGTTCTCCTTCTCTTCTCAAGAATTTGAATTTCGAATGGCTCTCTCAAAAATTCATTCAAGTGAATGAATGAAATGCCTTCCCTTGCATTTTTGTTTGGATGCTTGGGGTGAATGAAGGGTCATCTAATCCAAGGGCCCAAAGTGAATTAGATGTTTTGTTGAGAATTAATGCACATTTAATTCTCATAAAAATTAATTTCACTCACCTCACTTAAATTTATCAAAAAGTCACTTTAATCTCTAAAGTGTAACTAAATGCTTATCCCAAGCCATTTAATGCAAGGGTCATTTTATTTCCCCCTTTCTTAGTGACTAAGGCAAAATCACTAAAGGGAACAACTTTCAAGGTACAAATTTTAATACTATGAAGTTATTCTTCACCACTCCCAACTTGTCCCTGAAGAAGAAAAACTTGCCCCACCCAAGGATTTTGTGAGAATGCCAGCTACTTGCTCATAAGTGGAAATGTACCGTAACTTAACAGCTCCTCTCTAAACATAATCTCGGATAAAATCTGATCTCTATGTGCTTGGACTTGTCATTGAACATTGGATTCTCAGAGCTGAACGCAACTTTGATTATCGCAATACATCACTGTGGGCCTAAGTTCCTGATCAAATAAATCTACCAACAACTTGCGAAGCCATAGTGCCTTGCAACTAGCCTGACTGGCTGCCATGTACTCAGCCTCAGTAGAGCTCAAATTAACGAACTTTTGCTTCCGACTGAACCATGACGTTGCTTCCAAGCCCAAACCGAAGCAACAACAATAAGTGCTCTTTCAATCCGTCACTACCTGCCCAATCTAAATCCGTGAAGCCAACCAAACTAACTCCACCCAATCTACTATAGTCGAGACCATAATCCACTGTCCCTACAATGTATCTCAACACATGTTTTGCGGCTACCCAATGCACTCACCTAGGCTCCACCATGAACTAACTGAGAGTGCTCACTTAAAACATAAGTCTGGCCTAGTGTTGACTAGAGCCGATGATATAAAGTAGGATCTACCAACTGCCCCTCAAAAGCATGAAGCTTCCTCCAATTGGTGATCATCGGTGTGACAATTGGCCTACAGTCCTCCATCCAAAATCTCCTCAATACATCAATTGCATACTTTCCTTGTCCCAAGAAAATATGACCAGGTCCTTCCAAACCTCCATCCCCAAATAGTAATGCATCATCCCAATATCTATCATCACGTACTCTGAAGCAAAATCCCTCTTGCAAGCTACAATGAGGCGCTCCTCCTCTGTGATAAACAAGTCATCGACATACAACAGAGGAATGAGCAGATCTCCACCAACCACAATGTCATAAAGGTTGGGATCAACCTCACTCTTATGAAATCCCATCAATAACAAATAAGCATCAATACTGGAATATCAAGCTCGAGGAGGAGCTTGCTTTAGACCATACAAGGCCTTTTTTAACCTACACACATGGGAAGCCCTCCCATGAACCTTGAAGCTTTGAGGATGCTCCAAATACACCTCCTCCTGTAAATGTCCATTGAGAAATGCAGTCTTCACATCCATCCAGTGGATCTTTCAACCCGTCTCTGCTGCTATGGAAATCACTGCTCTAATCGAAGAATATCGCGCAATCAATACAAAGGTCTCATCATAATCAACTCCCTCAACCTGTGAAAACCCTTGTGCCACAAACCGAACCTTGAACTTCTCCACACTGCCATCAATAGCATGCTTCACTTTGTAGATCCACTTGTAAGTCACTATTGACTTCCCTTATGGTCTCAGTTCAATATCCATACATCGTTCTTCATGATTGAATGATACTCTTCCATCATGGCATCTCTCCAAACATGATGTTGAGAGGCCTCCTCAAATGTAGATGGCTTTGAATGACTAGCAACCAATGCGATACCTAACCTGTTTGGCATCACTACAGACCTCACTAGTTACCTGGGCAAACAAAAATCCTTTGCTTCCTTCAAGGTATCACAAAGCCATTTAGGCTTCCTCTTCCCTAAAGGGGGCTCCCAAACTAATCTGTCCTCATCTGATGAAATGCCAAAAGAATATGGCCAAGAAACCTGTGAACCAGGAGCTTGTGAACCAACCAATGGTAAACCTTGTGATCCAATAGCTGCAACTGGTGAACCTGTGACCTGAGAACCAGAACCTGTCTCTAAACTACCTGTTGGCTGGACCATTGAACCTGAAGACCCTATGCCTGTAACATGTGGCCCAATCACCCTAGAAACTTGTGAACCCATACTTTGAACTATCAATACCTGTGAAACTGCCTAAGGTGTGCGAGCCAGTTGCTCCTCCTACACCGAATCTCTAGACTTCCTGAAGGCTCGCTCCTCCTCAAATCTCACTTCCTGCCTCACAACAACCTTCTTTTGGGTAGGAAGATAAATGCGGAAGGTCTTCGAAGTCTCATCATACCCCACAAAGATGCCTCTCTCTGCAGTGGACTCAAGCTTTGTCCTTTTCTCAGAAGGGACATGTCAATAAGTTAGGCAACCAAATATGAGAAAGTGACCAACCTCAAGCTTCTTTCCTATGAACATCTCATCAGGAGTCTTGCTCCTAAAGGCACGATAGGGACTCCTGTTCTGAAGGTATACAGTTGTACTACACGCTTTGACCCAAAGGAAGAAAGGAATACTCTGATCATGTAACATAGCTCTTGTTGCTCCCACAACAGATGGTTCTAGCTTTTCTGCCACTCCATTTTGCTCAGGAGTGTATGGTATTGTCAATTGTCTCTGTATGCCCTCCTGGAACTGGGGCACTCAGCTTAGAACTGAGGGCCATTCACTGAATGGAGGAACTTGGTCAGTTACCGGGAATTTGAACCAGTCTGGAACTGGGGGACTCATCCTAGAGCTGAGGGCCATTCACTAAATGGAGGCCCCTAGTCAGTTACCAAGAATTTGAACCAATCTGGGACTGGGGGATTCAGCCTTGGGCTGAGGGCCATTCTCTAAGAGAATGGAGGCGCTTGGTCAATTACCAAGTATTTGACATTGAGTCATTTGATGCAACCCAGGGCTGAGGCACCTGGTCAGTTAGCAGGTCATCACCATAAGCCCTAGACCGGGTCTGGGCATGTGATGCACTTCTCTCCTTGATCTATGGGCTATGAGACCTTCTCCAGGGATTTGCTACCCCTAGTTGAGAGACCTGGCACCTGATCTTGGTGGCATGAGGAGATCAAGTTAAAACATTTAGTAATTCTCCTTATTTGTGAAGATGTACTTTGAATGGGCATGAACGACCCTTGAGACCACTTGATTTGACTACAAATACTTGGAGGTCCCTCCATTCCTAGTCT
The DNA here is from genome assembly GCA_001517045.1 of Pseudotsuga menziesii. Classification (NCBI taxonomy): domain Eukaryota; kingdom Viridiplantae; phylum Streptophyta; class Pinopsida; order Pinales; family Pinaceae; genus Pseudotsuga; species Pseudotsuga menziesii. The sequence continues at coordinate 121,151 of LPNX011044830.1, read as the reverse complement.
TGGTCCATGAGACCAACAAAAGAAAGACCAAGTGGCACAAGTCAAAATACAAGAAGACCTTTGTACCACAAAAAGATTAAAGTCAAGGGTCAAAGGTGGAAAAGAATTAAACCCTAATGCTTCCTCCTAAATATGTGGAACGAACTCAAATGTTTGATAGCCTATAAATGAAGGACAATTGCAAATCATTTAACACACAACTTCATAGAACAATTGCTCCATTTTTTACTGAGACAACTTGACTATGATTATCCTCATCTTCACTACTGTTGAAGGAGAATGTGGCTGAGTATTTTTTGGTTGGTTCTTCTCTTGACCTAATGTGGTAGCCTAGCCAACAAGGGCTTCTCCTACAATAGTGTACAATTAGCAGTGGTGATGAGGGGAACAGGACCAAGTTGCTACATCACCCTCGGTGGTGACTAGGGTTGTTACAACGGCTCTCCGTAATGGAAGACTTCGCTGGCAGTTCACGTTGATGGTCTAGAGCATCAACAACTTAGCTGGTAGCCCACGGTGGTGGCCTAAAGCTATAGCAGTAGCTTAACAGATGGTCACGGCTAGCAGCAACTGGCTGCCATAGACTTGGTGGTGACCCCGGATAGCAGACATAGACTGCTCCCTATCACGCTCATGGTCACGGTATAGAGAAGAGCAGCAGCAAGTTGTTATAGCAGCTCAAGGTGAGGGTTTCGGGCAGCCCACATTGGATCATAGTCTCCAAGAGAGCAGCAACACCCTGCTACAGCAGTCACGGTGAGCAGCAAGTAATAAAGGGAAGGAGTCACAGTGGCTGCTAGGGCTGCTCATAGCCCACGGTAGCAGCAGCAGTAGACCACGAGGTGGCTGCTAGGGCTGCTCACAACCCACGGCTAGCAGTAGCACCACCTTCCTTGGTGGTCTAGGGAAACAACACCACCCTCGATGGTGATCACGGGCCACGGCTACAGCAGTAGGCTGTCATAGCCCTAGTGAAGGCCACGGGTAGCAACAAATCACTATGGTAGACTAGGGCGGCAGCAGTAGCTCTGGTAGAGGTCACATCCAACAGATAGGGCCTGTTGGTGGTCACGATTAGTAGGCAGAGTTCACGGTGGGTAGCAGGCTTAGTGGTTGCAAAGGCAGCAGCAACAGGTAGCAAGGTTCCATGATATCTAGAGTTAGCAGCGGCAGTTGCTACAGGATTCGGTGAAGGGCAGCAGGCTGCCACATACCTTCGCTGAGGAGCAGTAGTACACAGGTCACGTGGCTAATCATAGCAGCAGAGGAAGCAACAATAAGCCTGCTAGGGCTTCCATGTTTTTCGAAAATTCTTGTACATTCATCTCAGAATTCTGAGATCAATTTCTCCTTCTTTCATGTACAAACTTAGTCATCTCATTTAGAGTATGAATTACTAATGCTTTGGGGTGTTTGTCCTTTAAAGGTTTCCCCGTGAAAAATCATGTGTTCAATTGTGTGATGCTTGGTTAACTAGTGTACTTGTCTTACTATTGTTTACTTTTCAAGCTCTATCTCTAATACAGTCTGCAATTTTTAAGAATGGCATGCACATGTTAAAATTCAACATAGTATCAGAGATTTGCATGTGAAGATTGCAGTGAGTGAGCAGATCACTGTAACCCTCCTAGGCCTTGGGACTTTTGCAAACTTGTTAATCAGCGATGGCCACCAACACCTTCAGATCGGTAGAAAGACTTGAGGGGTCAGCCAACTAGAACCCATGGAAAGCTAGGCTTATGGCCACCTTGGAAGAAAATGACCTCGATGACTTGGTTCTTAATGCCACAAAAGAACCTACATCTAATGCTAGAAGAATTCCCTTCAAGAAGAAGCAACCAAAGGAAAGGAGGATCATCTATGACACAATCAAGGAGACCTTGATGCCCACCATTACACCATTGAAGACTGCTAAAGAATGCTTTGACACCTTCAAAAAATTATATGAAAAGAAGGCACCCAACCAAAAGAGAGTACTAAAGAAGAAGCTTCGTACATTGAAGATGAATAAGGATGAAGGAGTTGCCCCCTTCACAAAGATTGCTCAGGAAAGAGCCCAACTTTCTACTATTGGTATACCTGTGGATGATGATGATCTTGTACAAACTGTATTCGATGGTCTTCCCAATTCTTAGGAGACCTTTCTGGCAGCAGTAAGTGGACGTGAATCTTAGCCAAACTTTGGCATGACTGTTTGGAGGAAGAGGGAAGAATTCAGAGTAGATCAAATGGCGCTAAGGAAGGGAACCTTGCTCTTACAGCCAAGACAAGTAAGTTCAAGAAGCCCTTCACTCAGGAAAAGAAAGAAAAGAAAACACAAGGTAAACATTCAGATGCTCCAAATTTAGAATGTTTTAATTGTCTTAAGATAGGACATTTTGCCAAGGATTGCAGGCAGCCAAAGAAAATGTTCACGTCAAAACCCCAAATTTTCACAAAAATTTAAAATTTTGAGATAACAATAAATGCTAAAACCTGCGGTCTACTAGCAGCTAATGGTTAGCAATAAGAGAAACAGTGAATTAATTAGTTTTACTAAATCTTAATTAGATTAACTCAACAGTTCATTTTTGTAACCAGAATAAAGTTTTCTTGCGTATTGTTTTACTTCAGTTTACTGATGAGTCTTTTCATGTCAAGTAGGTGGAATCTAACTTTTGAATCCGGGGCTTACTTAGCAATCGTGCTAACGCAGATGATTACTGGTTCTTACAGGTTTACAGGTATGATCGAACGATAACGTTTTTTTTTAAATTCTTAAAGTATCCAGCAGTATTTTATTTGCAATAATAAAGCTTAGTAATTAAGCTACTAAACTCTAAACAGCTTCCGTGAGGTAAAACCATTTGGCTTCCTTCAGTTTTTCTTGTAATAAAGTTCAAAAGTAAGTAGCGATAGTAATATATGTTTGTGACTCTAAGAATTAGAATCTCAGTTACAAAGTACTTCTACTCTAGTCTATATAAATTGCAATGTTATAAAGATTGTACTACCAGTATTTATACAATAATACATTATCTTATTTGTGTAACAACTGTTCCACATTTCACTTCTACGAGATAACTTACAGCCTGTTAACCTTCTTATAGTATAGTTCGATTATGCAAACTAACACCATAATGCTTTCTCACATGAGATCAATGTTTGCCTATACTTTAACTTTATGTTTAACTATGTGGTCCTAATAATTTCTGGACTCAAGTAAGATCATTCTTATTCAATCTCTTAATTTTCCTATGATACTTTTCTTGTATAAATTTACTGTCTACAAACAGTTTTTCTGAGATTGATGCTTCCGATACAGGTCGACTTTCTAGTTATTTTGTTTAATTCTATATCTACTTTACTACCCAAAAGACATGGTGAATCTTTATTAATTACCAAGTTGAGTCACAACCAAAATTCATCAAGTATCGTCGCTTTGAACTATGTAACAGAATTTCATAATAGTGTTCTTATAATACGTTTTGTCCACTTCATAGTTCTACTACCATTTGAGTTATTAGTTCTTATGAGTCTTATAAACATGCATACTCTATTTTGTTAATAGACATTCAGTCTATGATTGGTTCAAGGTCATAATGAGTTTATGATTCTACATAAACTACATTATGTCACTTCAAAAAATGTTATCACTTGAAAAGTCATTATTATAAGAATTAACCATATATAAGCTATATTGTTTTTGCATAAGAAAGCTACAGGTGTTTGATGGTTATCTTGAGCTCTTCTATATAATAAAGACCTCCATCCATAACAAGGTAAATTTTTAAAGAAAGGGATTACCAACATCCATAATATATTAGTGAGTTTACAATATATAAGTCATAAGGTTATTGATTAGAGTGTGTTCTATGTATACATGGTTTCGGCATTAACCAAAGTTTAAAAGATGATACTCCTCACTCGGTCAACGTAATCATAACGTTGATATTCTATTACTAAGTTAGCATACGATATGGTGCACATTATTATCAATTTGCATTGCAATTATTGGGTCGATGATATAGTTTAAACCTTGTTTCAATAATTAAATTATTTGGTTATCATTTTATGCAGGCAACCATAGTATACGACCCACTGCATGGTTTGATTTACGTGGCCACGTGGTCGTCTCCTGACCAAGCGTGGAAGGTATAATAGCCACCGTAACCCTAACCCTTATCATTTCTTTCCCGCAGATTGCGTTGGCCCTTGAGGCTGCTCTGCTTGGCTTTCATGGCGGTCGCCGGTCCTCTTCTGCTCCAGTTGTCTTGAGTCTTGGTTCAGTGTTGCATTTGTCTCTGGTGTGTGGTTTTTAAAAGCCATTCTCAGTGGTTGGGGTCTCACTCTGTAAACTTGTGGAGATTATCGTTGCCCTTGGCTTGCTGTCTATGTATTCTTCCCTTCGTCGTCCTCGTGCCTCGTTGTCTGCTCCAGTTTCTCTTTTGCTATCCTCGTGGCTCGCCGTTGCGTGAGGTTTTGTCTTGCAGGCTGTTGAGTCTTTTAGTTTACAAAGCCTGTAGGTGACAGTGCTTCTCCGAGACTATTCGTCGTTTTCCACTGACAGGTAAATAATAATTTTTGTGTTCATTTATTTTGCAGCAAGCATCTTTGCCGTTATAGTGGCACAAATCGATAATCATTTACTGACAGTAGTCCTTCAAACTCCTTGCAGGTGCTCGCCATTAAGTGCTTTCACGGTGGAGGAAATATGCATTCAACCAACGAATACCGTGGCTCGTGGCTTAGTTCGGGTAAGCCCTGTGGTCCATGTATTGGGTTTTCACCCTACTTGTATCAGGGTGGTCAATGGAATCACCCAAGGTTTGGGGAAACCTTCCTCGACTCGCCATGAGTTATGTGGTTTATTTTTACAGGTTGTTTGTTGAAAAACCCAGTTCAAACCTTCGCTAGTCGATGGGTAGACTCGGTTTAACTGAGCAATGTATTTAGTTTGATGTTTGGCTTTATGGCATGTTTAAAATAATAGTTCTCTTGTAAAGACAGTCTGTCTTCAAGCTTGGTTTGGTTTATCAGATGTTTAAATTATACTCTGTGTAAATTCAGGGTTTTTACCCTTCTTGATTATATGAATTTTTTACGCCCTGAATTTAATACTCTGTATAAGTTTATGATTATAGTTTCTAAGACCGACACATACAATCATTGTTTAGTTGTATTCCTTACTAGTTTTGCTCACAGTTGACGAGCTAGGGTTTATCTTGTGGAAACCCTCATTTTTAAATAAATTATTCTAGTTTATAGTAATTACACAGTCTGTTGTTTTGTCCTTAAGGACTGTGAGTAAATTATAAATACCTAGTTTCTTGATGGTTACAAAATTAAATAAATTTGGTTTATTACTTCAATGTTTTGATATTTATAATTGTAATAATTATAAGGGTTTAACCCTGTCTTTCGCTTTCACAGGTACACCCTGTTAGTAAAATAAAAAGACATAGTTTCTTTTATAAGTATACATTTTGTTTATGTTGTTCAGTAATGTATTTCATTTTTGTGTATAAATTTAGTTGATTATTTAATGGTTTAAAAGAACTAAATTATGGTTTAAAGAATTCTAGGTTAGGGTTTGTAGAAATAATCTCTGTCCTTTTAACAATTACTCCAGTTTGTAAAAGAATTTCTTTTGATTTGTAAATAATAAATATTATTTATGTTAATAATAATATTGTTTGTAAATACTGTATTCTCTTAAGTTTATTTTTTTTTACATATATATATATATTATTAAATAAGACTGAGAACAGTCTATAATAGTTTAGTTTATTTGCTAAGATTATTTCTGTAAGCTTGGTAAAAGAAATAAGAATTTTCATACCTGTCAATACTCCTTTACATATAATTTGTCTGTAAGTGTGTAAGGACAGTTCCTTATTAATAATACTTTATGCATAGGTTACTACTGTCTTTTAGTTATTTTAATTCTAAGAAGATGAATACTGTAAGAGTTATCAAGTTCTTATTTAGAGTTCAGATAGTTGCAGGTAAAATAGCTATTATTATTAGGAAAAGATCTAAACTAACCGAACCATATTTACCTCCTTACTTAACATAATTTAAAAAGCATTTAACTGGCATTTCTATTTCTTCTGTTTTCAGTGAAGATGTATAGTTTATAAAAGAAGGTACTGTGTAAAAGAATGAATTACATACTTGAACATACTGTTATTAGTAAAATAATATGATCCTGTTCTTTTTCTAAAATTCTTAATACACAATCTGATTCTAACAATAACCCTACTAAACAGATTAATATTCTTTCTGGAAGCAACTATATACTGAAAGAAAAGATTTCAATACTTGGAAAAGCATAAGTACTCTATTCATTTCAGATTCCTATCATAATTCATTCATTTTAAACACACTACCTATGCTAGAGTACGACCAGATGGGGAAAAACATAGGTAGGATTAATTTTTATCAAAGTACAGATTCAGCATTAAAACAACTAAGAGATTTCAAGCTTAACAGTTCACCACATAACATATAAATCATTCATTATTTGCTCATACTCAGATATAAACTTTAACACAGAAATTAAAAGATAGTAGAACCTGTTTTTAAAGCTGGATGACAACAGCGTTGGGAGGCCCTTCCTCCCTACCAACTCCTGGAGAGCGCTCAAACAGCGACTTCTCAGGACCCCCGAGCCTGTTCCTGGTCTCCTTGGCTGGGACTGGATGGAGCAAACAACAAAGTACTAGTCCAATGACTCAGTACCAACTCTGCACTCTGCAGCAAGATCTTTCAGCTGAAAAGCTGTACTAGATCACTTTCTGCAGTTTACCCCTCAAAGACCTTCCACAAATATTCCCTTCCCAATGAATTTCGTGAAGTACATTCACCTGAATGATTCTTCTCCTGGAATGAGCAACCTCAGCTCTCTTCAATGGGCTTTTTTATTAAGATTGCTTAAGGTCTTTTTGGGTTAGTTGTCATTAATTGAGCCACCTGCTCTGATCCCACTTTCTTGGGGGATCATGACCCCAAATGTAGGGAGGTTGCCACCTGCAACATTGGAAGTGTTTGAGGATGCTGCCACTTGTCTATTTGCTCTCCACCTAGTCTCCTCCACCACCTTGACTAGTAACACTCTTTTTAACAGCTCTCCCAAACTGTTGTCTCCACTTTTATTTATTTAAAATTAAAATATTCAGAATTACATTCAATATCCTTGACTCTGTTGAGTCATCATTTACAACTTAGCATTAAATTTAACATAATGTCTTGGAATAAAATCAAAATAAGATAATATTATTTTGCAAAATTGGGGCATGTGACAGTTCAAAAGAAGGTTCCAAGCTTCTACAGCAAAATAAGAAGAACCCAAGAAGAAGAAGAAAGCTAAGTCTTCCAAAGAAGTTGAACCAAGAAGGGAATACTACCTGATCTCTGCTCTTTCAGGATCCATCACCAACAATGCTAACTCTTGGTTAGTAGATAGTGGTGCTTCCAGACATATGATAGGTTTCCGTGAAGCACTTACCAACTACAAAAAGAAGTTCACTGCTCAAGTAGAACTTGGGGATGATACCACCTACAAAATTGAAGGAGTTGGCTCAACTTCACTTCAACTTGATTCAAGGACTGTTTTGCATATTGAAGACATACTATATGTCCCTGGTTTGAAGAAGAACCTCTCTCTGTTGTTGGCTTAGAAAACAAGGGCTATAGGGTTCTCTTTATGGACAAGAAGGTCCTATTATGGGCAAAGAATAAGAAGCTAAGCTCAGCAAAAAAGATTGGAGTTCGAGAGGGAGGTCTTTACAAAGCTTCCGGGAATTCCACACAAGCATTGGTTCACAACACAGTTGACCCATGTGAACTATGGCATCAAAGGTTTGGACAACTTCACTATACAACTCTTCCTAGTCTTCAAAAGATGGTTACAGGTATGCCAGAGTTTTCTCTTGAACATAATGATGTTTGCAAAGGTTGTACTCTAGGTAAGAACACTAAGAAATCCTTCTCCAGAAGACTAGATCTAAAGGAATCCTGAACTTGATTCACTCTGACATATGTGGGCCTATGTCTTCACCCTCCTTGGGTGGGTACTTGTATTATGTTTTGCTCATAGATGATCACTCTCATAAGTCTTGGTTCTACTTTCTAAAAGTCAAGAGTGAAACTTTTGACAAATTCAAAGAGTTCAAGGCTCTAATTGAAAATCAGGCAAGGAGACACTTTCGTATCCTAAAGTCAAATAGTGGAGGTGAATATAAATCTAATGAGTTTGATGGTTTTTGCCGAGAAACGACGAATCTACAGAACTATCACTTTCACTTAATCCTAGTTCTGTATGTGGATTACTTGTTTTTTACTGGGGAGGAACAACTGATAGCTCAATCTAAGAGAAAGCTTACCTCTGAATTTGAAATAAAGGATCTTGGTTTGATGCACTATTTTCTTGGCTTAGAGGTCTGGAAAAAGCCAGGCGAGATCTTCCTAACATAAGGGAAGTATGCATTCGATATCTTACAGAGATTTGGAATGCAGGCTTGCAAGTGCATGAGCGTACCCATGAAAACGAACCTAAAGAAGTTGCGTGACTCAGCAACCTATTCACATGACGTGGATTCCACTCAGTATCGGTAGCTCATTGGATCCTTGATTACCAAGTATTTGACATTGAGTCATTTGATGCAGCCTAGGGCTGAGGCACCTAGTTAGTTACCAAGTCATCACCATAAGCACTAGAACAGGTCCGGGCATGTGATGCACTCCTCTCCTTGATCTATGGGCTATGAGACCTTCTCCAGGGATTAGCTACCCCTGGTTGAGAGACTTGGCACCTGAGCTTGGTGGCACAAGGAGATCAAGTTAAAGCAATTAGTAATTCTCCTTATTTATGAAGATGTACTTTGAATGGGCACGAAGGACCCTTGAGACCACTTGCTTTAACCAAAAATACTTGCAGGTCCCTCCAACCCTAGTCTTGGTCCATGAGACCAACAAATGAAAGACCAAGTGGCACAAGTCAAAACACAACTTAAGATTTTTAGGGACTTCTGTTAAGAGTTTTAGGGACTTTTGTTAGGTCAACTAGGTTACCACAACTTCATGAACATGAGCATCAAGGTGTAGGGGATGCCTAGGCTTCTCCTAGGGTATCATGACCTCTATCAAACACAAATGACCATTGAAAGGGTCATTTGGACTCTTGCAACTTCTTCAACCCAACAAGGACTCATTCTAGGGTAATAGGGCAAGGTTGTGGTACTGGGGAACCCTAAGAAACAACTAGGGAACCATAAGACAACTTAGGGGTACTTGAACACTCTACAGGGTGTACAGGGCTTTTGGCAATGTCCCAAGGGCTCCAAGGGCTTCAAAATTGGGCTTGCACAAGGTTAAAAGGTCTCCTTTGACATTAACTGACTTCTAACCCTCAGTGGCTCCTCAAGGGGCACCAAGACACATTGACACACACTTGTTGGCATCAATGACAATTTAGTCAACATGTTGGGGTTGAAATAAGATCTTGTACAGCTTCCTACATCTGACTCCAATGGCATAAGAGGCATATGGTCCTACAGTTTTGGGGAAAACATATACATGTCCTTCCAGGAAATATACCCCAAGTCCTTTGTCCTCACTCATGGAAACTGATATCAAGTTCTTTTTCAAGCTAGGGACAAACAACGTGTCTCTCAAAGTCGTGGGACTCATGGACTCCCTCTGAAATGTGACGGTCCCATGCCCAACAGCACTGACAAATGTGTCATCCCCCAACACAACCTCCACATCTACCCTTCCTGTGAAAGCTCGAACAACATCTCCCGAGCACTTGTCATGTGGCTCAAGACTCCACTGTCAATATACCAAGCCCTGGTGGTGGATGCACTGAAATAATGGTCGATCAACAAAGAATACTCCCTCTCAATCTCTATGTCCGTACTAGTGATGATGGATGCTCTCTCTCTCTCAACATGTCTAGCACAGAGAGAAAACTCTCTCTCAAATCTAGCTACATACTCCTCAATCTCTGTTGAAGCTGCAGTCTACTGCTTCTTCTTCTTCTTGTTTGGGCACTGCGAGGCATAGTGCCCAAACCCCTAACAAGCAAAGCACTTGACTTTGCTCAAATCCCTTTTTGTCCAGCTTACTGTTGTTGCTGCTTCTTAGCCCCACCTTGCTTGGGGCCCTTCTTGGACTTCTTTCCTTTTGCATTCAAAGCCACATTTTCCTCATCCTCCTTACTGTTAGAAGAGTTGTCTTTCACAAGACCTCTCCGGGTCTCCTCCTACACAAAATCATCCGAGTCTATCTCAAAAAGGCAAGTTCTCCTGGAAACTATAGACTTTATGAAAACAATCCAATGCTTGGCTACCCTATTCACAGCTATCCGCACTAGCTCACTGCCAGAAACAACCTCCCCAACTGCTGCAAGCTCGTCTCTCACCTGAGATATCCTAGTAAGGTAGGAAGTCACTCCCTCTTCTTTGGCCATTTTAATACTCTTCAATGTTTCCCTCAACACCATTTTTCCATTCTCATTTGAGCTTTGGTACAAGCTGGTCAAAGCATTCCACATCAGATATGCACGGGTTTTACTTGAAATATGTGGGATAATGTGGTCCTTAACTGCATCTAGAATGATCCTTCTACCCTTTCTGTCCTTTTTATTGAAGGTAGCAAGTACTTGTGCACCGGTGAAAGTGGGAACTTGAATTGGATGGGCCAGCGTGTTATGTACCACTTCACTCCACAATTCATTTTCCTCCAATATAAGCACTATCTTAGCCTTCCATGGGACAAAATTCCTAGCCCTATCAAGCCTATCCTCCAACCTAAGTTTGGTAGCCATTTCAATGCAAATTCAAAATCCAACAAGGTGCTGCTCACTGACAAAAGAAGACTACTGACAGTTTGAAAATTTCAATGCCCAATTCTGCCCCCAAGCTTTGGTACCATGAAAGCTTTTGGTGTTCAAATACAACCCAATTTCAAGTCAAATTTAATGAGAATTTAATGCCCAACCCAATTTAAATGAGTGCTGTAAATTTCACAAAAATTTCAGACTTTGAAACATAGTCTGAACACCACATTAACAGGCAGAAAATTAAATAAATCTTGCACACCACGAAATTTAGAGAGTCAGAATTTTTAGGCAAATTTCCCATGCAAAACCTAGAATGGGAAAACCTGTTTGAGAGGGATGAATTTTTATTTCTGCTAATTCAAATGTACAGCAAAATTTCTCAAGTCAAGAACAACTTATCTCAACCAATTTAACCCAGCAGGCGATTCAACAAACAGTAAAGAGCTGCCTCAAAAATCATGCCAACCCAGCAGTGTACGAACAGTAAGGTACAGAACTGCACTTCCTCGAAGTGCATGCCAGAACTGTTGCTGTTTCTCAATTTTTGTGCCCACTGCTACCCTCACTCACTACCTCGAACAGCATGCCAATTTGTCTCGAAGTTTGTGCCCAAATACTCTGCCTGGGAATGCGTGTACCAGCTGAACAGACTCAGCTTTAAATGTTGTTGTATGGACTCCTCGAACTGCGTGCCCAGACTTCTTGGAAATCATGCTGTGAATATTCTTAGCTTTACGGTCTCTTGGAAATCATGCCCAAGTGTTTTCTTCTCTTGCTGTGTTCTCGTTCTCTTCTCAAGAATTCGAATGGCTCTCTAAAAGATTCATTCAAGTGAATGAATGAAATGCCTTCCCTTGCCTTTTTTTTTTGGATTAGGGGAATCAGTAACTTGTCAAACCCTTCCCTTGCCTTTTTATTTGGATGCTTGGGGTGAATGAAGGGTCACCTAATCCAAGGGCCAAAATGAATTAGATGTGTGGTTGAGAATTAATGCACATTTAATTCTCATAAAAATTAATTTCACTCATGTAACACCCCAGTTTTGACCCCGTTTGCATTAAAAGTACATGATGTAAATATTGTATTTAATCATGGTGTGGAGCTAAAGGCAAAAGCCCCACCATCGATTTAGCGTTTTATGTTTCGGTGATTAAAAATCGTTGCCGATGGTATTTTGTGCTAGCCGGCACATTATAATTTTGGACACCATGTAAATATGCAATTTAATTACAAACCCACAACCAGCTATGTCAATGCAACAATAATGAGATGGGGACATGATTTCCTAAGGATAAGTGGGGGGGGTATTCAAACACTTGGGCCAATGGGGAAAAGCCAAATGTCAAAGGGAGAACCCATCAAATTGTCAACTACCTTTCTTGTCTTATTCACCCAATCATTTATTACTGCCAGAAGTTGGTTGAGTAGGTTATTGCATGGAATGGGCAAGGTATGGCAGTCCAAATTCGAATGGGAGAAGCCATCAATTTTTGGGAAACGCGATTTTGACTTATGGGGCAAGTTATTGCCCAAAAAGGTTGCCCATTCCCTTATGCATGGAGGTGGCTGTCTTTCCCCACGTTTTTGGAGCTCCTGGCATTCTGCATTCACATTTTTTCATTTTCCTCACCATTTTCTCTGATTCACGTGAGCTCTCTCAGGCAGCTAGAGCTTCCTGTGTGTATCCATCCACGATTTTGGTTGTTTACCTCATCTTTCCCATGGATGGGAGGTCGTTTTGTAATGCCCAGGGATTGGGTTGTCTTCCTCACGTTTTCCTGTCGTTTTCCTCATTTTCCATGCCCAGGAAATTCATTTTTGTGTTGTTGAGCAAACGGCCATCAAGGATTCACGATTTTGGTGCTCATAGCAGTCCGTTTGGCTCATAGAATTCCCAAGATAGTTGTTGAATTCGAATTGCTCACCCAGGGGTCGATTTCCCTATTTTACCAACTCGTTTTGTTGCCGAAACCGTTTTTCCTCAATTCCATAATTTTGTATTCCGTTGCGTGTGCATATTTTGCTTTGATCTGAACCGGTTTGGGAGTGGAAATGGGGTCTGAACTAGCTTGATAACACTAGTGTGAGAAGGAACCTCACAGGCAGATCTAGGGGGCTGGTTTTCTTCTTTGCACACCCTGAATAGCACTGGAAGGGAAGGCATATCGTAAGGGACTGTGTAGCAGAGAAGGGGATGCTTCCTTGTGTTGGATGTGTAGATGTTTTAGAAGCTAGGCTAGATCTGGTGCAGGTGTCCATAGCTATGTGGTTGAGCTCACTAGCTTAGCAGTCAGCCTTTCCAGCTCCTTTACAGCCTGATAAACCCAACTGTATTGGCTTGGCTGAGTTCTTGTTATATCCTTGGCTATGAATGAGTCTGCTAGTGTTCCCTTTATCGTTGTGGGAATCATGCCCAGCTTGGGGGTGGCAACGCTAATGAGAAGTGTTACGCGGGGACTCGCCCCCCTCGCTCCCTGCACCCCGGGGGCTCGGGGGCTCCTGGGGAAACGTTTCCTAGCGTCCCCAAAATCAAGAAACTCTCGGAAACTCACAAGGGGGCGCGTCCCTCTGTTCTATAGCATGCTCCGGTGAAGGGGGGCTCCCACACGCCCCCTCCAGAAACTGGGGGGCTCCTAGACGGCCCCCACGATTTTCCCAATTTTTGTTTAAAAAACAAAATTTTAATTTCAATTGTTGTTTAGTCTCTATTTCAGGCCGAGTCTTTAGTAATCTACTATTTCACTATTTTAACATGCAATATCATTGATTGAAGTTTTCAATTACAATGATTGAAATTAGAAATATGAATATCAAGATTCAAATGACAAATTTGAAAATTATCATGATGAGTTGTATAACGTGTTTGTATTATTAAATTGCTATATTTTGATTTACATTGAACAATGATAAATTTAGTATTTACTATTTATTATTTACTTTTAGTAGTTTACATGGGATGAATCATTGAATTGTTATTGCTGAGATTTAATAATTTATAATATTAATTTTTATTAAGACCTGAACGTCTCCCCGCCTCCCGCCCCCTCCGAATTTCACTAAAATTTGGGGGTGTTCTGCACACGTCCCCAATATGCGTTTCCCCGCTCCCGCACTCTCGCGTCCCGGATACTTGGGGGAACATTGCTAATGAGAGATTGATGAGCAGTGAGCACACTGCCCTATGGTTGGGTGGAACATTGCAGCGACGTAGCTGGTTGCGAGACAAGCTTCTTCTAAGATAAGTATCTCTTGTCTATTTTATCTCTGCAACTGTATATGCTTATTGATTAATATGAACATGTTAAATGCTGTGAATGAATGTATTTTGCTTCCATTGTATATTAATGGTTTATGCATCTGTGCATGTTTTTACTTCAATGCATTTTATTTCATGTTTATGGGGCTAGTTTTCCCGAATTATATCACATCATGGTCGCGTTCCCTCTCGGGTGGACGAGAGGGGACATGACAACTCACCTCACTTAAATTTATCAAATAGTCACTTTAATCTCTGAAGTGTAATTAAATGCTTATCTCAAGCCATTTAATGCAAGGGTTATTTTATTTTCGTGCCCACTGCTACCTTCACTCACTACCTCAAACTGCATGCCAATATGTCTCGAAGTTCGTGTCCAAATACTCTGCCTGGGAATGCGTGTACCAGATGTACAGACTCAGCATTAAATGCGTGTGGTTGAGAATTAATGCACATTTAATTCTCATAAAAACTAATTTCACTCACCTCACTTAAATTTATCAAAAAGTCACTTTAATCTCTAAAGTGTAATTAAATGCTTATCTCAAGCCATTTAATGCAAGGGTCATTTTATTTCCCCCTTTCCTAGTGACTAAGGAAAAATCACTACGGAGAACAACTTTCAAGGTACAAATTTTAACAAGAAATTTACCTTGATTTATTGCTTTCGAATGATAAAGACATTTAGAAAGTATATCATGAACTTAGGCCATAGATCTGTTAGAATTGATAAATATACATTAACATTCCAACAAGATCCAGAGAATGCCACCTTCTATTATACATAGATTATGCAAATCCAAACTATTTTTTTAATCTAGCTAATATGGCACGCATCCTGCTTAATATGGTTTTGACTACATCAAAATAATGGAGAAATTTTTCAAAGAAATTAGACTCAGAACAGAAATTATATTCTTCACTATTTTCACACTAATTGCCCACTCTCAACCATCTACTTGTTTAATAGAAATCTGTGAGAACAAATAGCAATTTCTGGTGTTCTTCATGACAAGTGGACTATGTTACGGAAAACTCCACCGAGAGGCGCCCAGAACATGTTTTGGAAATGTTTCCTTGCATGAAATTTCTTTGAAATACAGATGAAATGTTTCAGTGGTATTTCAGATTTTTGAAACGCTGTCTCAGTCGTTTCAACCAGTGTTTCAGCCATTTGGTCGGTGTATTGCCTGCTTTAGCCAACATTTTGATCGCTAAAATGAAAATAAAAATAAACACTTTAATTTTTCTTTTTAAATAATGCGAGCACTGATTTCTTACAAAATAAGTTATAATAGAGCGGTGGGGCCTCTCTTAATCATAACTCTGTTTGGCTTTATTTCCAAATTTGATCCATCCTCCTAAGGCATGTTGCCAATAAATAGGCCATGGCCCATAAACCACAGGTCCCTCAGGGTTACCATTTTCTATTGTAACTGGTGGTTGAGCCACCTATCATCCAGATATTTCAGTGAAAGGGGGGGATTCTGCGAGGTTTTCCTTGAAAAAAATGCGGTGTATCCTAGCTGTATTGTATCCTGATTTTCTAAAAAATTGCCATATTCATATCTGTTGCCATATCTGTAATCATGCAACCTAGCAAGTGGAGATAATAAATCTGACATAGAAGAAATAAGTACACAAACATAAATAAATAATTTGATTGTGGATAAATAACATAATATGGGAAAAATTAGATGGGCAAACTAAAGGGACATTGACATAGCCTAAAAATATTATCGTAAAAGGTTGCAGTCTTGCTGACTGAAATATATTATATGTTCGATAATTCAAACAAAACTAATACACAACTATTTCAACTTGTGTGGAAGCATGCATGACTCTGCACAAAGGAGTCTAATCTCTAATAGAGGCAATTAGACTAGTTCAGTTGCTAATTCTGTGTGGAAGATGAAGGAAACTTCATCTTCTCATTAATAATTTGATCATCCCTACTGTTACATGTCAGGATTTGCATCCTCTTTACATGTGCCCAGTAGGAAAAAAATTGCCTACAAGTTAAGATGTCGATCTGCAAGAAGATAATGGCCCGTAGATACAAGCACAGAGTTGCTTAGCTGTGGGGTTTATTGAATATAGATCAATTCTAGGTTGGTAGGAAAAATATTTCAGCTAAAAGAAGCATAGTAAATGAAGGCTAAATTAGGAAACAAGTGTGATCCAATCCAAGTAGACCAAGTACAAATTCATGACCTTTGCAACTTTCAAACTCTCAAAACTACTACTCACTGCATGCATTTTGTCTAAGTTTTCACTTGCTCTGGACACACTTTCCAGAATAACTGTGGCCCAGTTATAAGCACAACTGATCAACCAGCTGATAATCATTGTAGCAACTTTGGATTAGCAACATTTGCAACTGAATCTTGTAACTACCCTATGTATAAATTCTCCAATGTAATATACAAAAATAAGGGGAAGAGCAGTACTTTCTACTGGTAGTGCTCTCTGAATTTAGTTGTATTTTTGTGTTGATTAATGTATACAATGTTTTGCAGGTTGCATCACGTATGCATTCACTATGTTATAACAGTTTCAAGTTTCAACTGTTGTCCTTGTCAGATTTTCAGGTTACTCCAAAAGTATTTAGACCATGTGTGGGGGTGCTTCATGAGATTTGGGGTATATAGTGTATGTTTAGCCCCTGTATGGTCCAAGATGGATTGCAGTATGAGAGATGCCTTTTAGGTGATGTTCCTGAGTTGTATTTTGTTTCGTTTGATCTTGGCTTGAAGAAGCATCTTCTTTCAATGTCATGTCACAGATATAATCTTAGAGTTGCTTTTGAGGGACAACAACCATCAGACATTGTAGACTAGCTAGTCCAAGGACTTTGGCTAGAGGGATGAAAGAGGGTGGCCTTTATAGGTTACATTGATCCAGTGGCACTTGTACATTCCAGTAGGAGGTTGGATGGGCCTTCTAGTTCTCAGGAGGCACCTACATTGCAGGATGCCATGGTGATAGGTTCTGCACCTATTGTGGTTTTTGTGATTGATTACAGAATTTGATGTTGTATTGATGGATACAACGATACATTTACAAATTACAGGATCAAGATTCCAGCACAGTACAATACTGGTAAGCAGAGATATGATATTTGATTAGGATGTGAGATATTTTAGTTCACTAGATTTTCCTTCGATGATTGAGGAAAATGTAGAGGTTGTTCCAGAGACTGATTCAAAGACTCAGGATGAATTGGATTTAGAGATTTCAGATGAATTGGATTCAGAGGAAGTTGAGGTGAGATCGAGTATGGATATGCTCTCACCCACTCCAAATTGTAGGAGGTAGATGGCTCACTCAGACATTACAGCATGCATGGCAAGGGGTCATAGAGCCAGGTACAACTTCGTTCCCAAAGACTCTAATTGCATCTCATGTTGATCAGCAAGTGCGATTGCTCATTGTGCATGGTTCTCCTTCAATAATCAAGGAGAACGTGGAGGCTGTTCCAGATCAAGAGGCTCGAAAATGTGTAGGAGCTGTTGATTTTTCTGAGCAGCATCAAGAGCCATTCTCTTAAGAGAATGGGGCCACCTGGTCCGGGACCACGATGAAGACTCAACCCAGTGTTGAGTGACCATTCTATTGAATGGTAGATATCTGGTCTACGACCATGATATAGACCCAGCTCTTCCCTGGGTAGACTCAACCCAGTGTTGAGTGACCATTCTGTTGAATGGTAGACATCTGGTCCGGGACCACGATGTGGACCAGTCTAGTACTGGTAGACTCAGCTTAGTTCCGAGTAGCCATTCTCTGGGAGAATGGAGGCGCTTGGTCTGTTACCAAGTATTTGACCTAGGGTCAAATTATGCAGCCCATGGCTGAGGCACCTGGTCTGTTACCAGGAAGGCACTGTAAGCCCTAGACTGGGTCTAGGCATGTGTGACACTCTAACCCTTGATCTATGGGCTTTATGGGCTTGATGGCCCTTGGTTAAGTTATCCTTGTACCATATCTAGGTGTCACACAGAGTGTGAGATAAAAGCATTAGTAACTCTCTTGGTTTATGATGATGTACTTTTGGAATTAAAAGGACCACAGGGGCACTTGGAAAAAGGCTAAAGTCAAAAGTCAAAAATACATAACAAAAATACATAAGGACTTTTGGACCACAAGAAAAGGACCACAGGTGAAAGTCAAAGATAAATAAGGACTTTGGTAAAAGTCAAAAATACTTAAAAGACCTTTTTGATAAGAAGGTAAATGTGAAATTAGAAAAAGAATAAAATATTATTATTTTATCTTTTCTAATTTTGGTCCACTTACAGGTGACTAAAGGCTATAAAAGAAGATCAAGTCAATTCATTATTACACACACTTGCTCTCACAGGTACAGCTGCTCAAGGTTGAAGAAAGAAGATTCTGTGATTGTACCCTAGCATGGATGAGTCTAGCTAGGGCATCATCATCCTCCATTGAAGACAAACCCTAAGTTAGGGTTTCTTATCTTTTCTATCTTAAGGGTTTTACCAAACCCTCATCTTCAGCCAAGTTCAGATCTAGGGCAGCCACCTTTAGATCTTCAGATTTGGGCAACCATTCTTCAGATCTAGAGCAACCATCTTCAAATCTGGGCAGCCAAGTTCAGATCTGGGCAACCAAGTTCAGGTCTAGGGCACCCACCTTCAGATCTTCAGATCTGGGCAGCCAAGTTCAGATCTTGGGCAGCCACCTTCAGATCTTTAGATCCGGGCAACCATTCTTCAGATCTAGGGAAGCCATCTTCAGATCTGGGCAACCAAGTTCAGATCTAGGGCAGCCACAATTTAGATATGGGAAGCCACCTTCTTTGCGGGCAGTCTTCTTTCCATTTTCGGGCAGAATCTGAGCTTCGGGCAGATCTGTAATTTTCGGGCAACTGGTTTTTTTAATTTCTAGGCAGTAAATTTTTATTTTAGGGCAGGCCCTGAATTGTTCGAGCGGATCTGATATTTTTGGACAGATCTGATATTTTTGGCCAGATCAGATATTTTTGGGTAGACTGTTGTTTTGGACAGTAGTAATCTTTTCTAGTCAGATCTGGAAATTTCAATTACTAGGGTTTGAAACCCTTGCTCTGATATTTACTGAGAAAATCTTACTATAAATTGTGGTTTAACCCAGATTGGGGTTTGAGGAACTTTTTGAAGAATTTCCAAAGTCATCTCATTTACGAGATGAGCTACTAATTCTTTTTGGGGGTTTTTTCCTATGAAGGTTTCCCCGGTGAAAAACTCTTGTGTCCATTGTGCTGATGTGATGAATGTTATTTTATTGCACTTGTTATTTGTTTAAGTTAATCTGCAAATTTTTAAGTATTTCTGCTAATGCTAAAATTCAACAAGAGCACCCAGATCTTTAATGACAGTGAGTATACTTCCTAGGAGATATTCTAACCATATAACATTGTTTCTTCCACCTCCGAGATTTGTTATCCACTAAGTTGCACTTAGGTGAATTTCCAGTGAGCCGCCGAAGCTGTGAAGAAGTTCCTTGTTCATTACTAGTGCTCAAAAGTTCAGGAAACTTTCCAGGGACAATTTTGGCCCCTTTTTAAAATTTGGCATGTTCATGAAATTGAAATAAGTTGGCGTAGCATGATGATTTTTGTAAAAGGCTTGGCCAACTTAGACTTAGCTATCAATGCGGCACTCTAGAGTGTTTTTTCCCTTGTTAATTATCGGTTGTTGCACAAACGACTTATAATTTTCGAGTTTTTCACTCAACCTCCAAAGTTGGAGTATTCGCCTTGGTGGTTAGGACTTATGAGGTTATTTAAGTCTAGGCGTCTATGTATATTACCATGCTAGTCACTTTTTTTTAGTCATATGAACATTGCAAAAGGTCCCCCATAGGTGCTTTTTGAATTTTCGAGAAAAATAAATTTTCCCATAAACTTAGGCTATTTTTTAATAGTTTAATTAAGAAAATTCAAAGTGTCATAAAAGAGTGGCTAGGGGGCCAAATTTTCCATGAGGGTGCTCATCTTCAAACTCAGAGCACCCACTATACCCCAAAACCCACCTTTCCTAAGTTTTAAGTGATTAATTTATGATTTAAATGAAAAAACTCCAAAAAAATGAATAAAAAATTAGAAAAAGAGAAAATATGGAGAAAAAACACATCCCTAAATCAGTGGAAACTTGTCCCAGACATTTTCCAGTTCAACTAAGAATAATGTTGGGGTTAATTGGAGACCAAATCAAGATCAAATAAGGCCAATTCCAATCAAATCCATGAGGGGGCGAATTTCTCCTTAAGAGGGGCACATTTATCCATGAAAAATCTCACTTCTAGTTTTATATGTCACACAAAGAGGCAAGGGTGACCTACCTTGTGAGAGATGGTGCCTACCACCTCTAGTTCACTCTAGTTCGGCCCCAATCATCTCAAAAAGCTCCAAGAGTTGGCAAATTCGCCCCCCTTGGAGTTTGCTCTGATTTTACCATTTGAGCAACAGTTTTGCTCTCATTTGTTGAATTTTTAGCGTTAGCATGAATATTTTTAAAATTTGCATACTAACATAAACCAATGACAAGTGCAGTAAACAACATCAATACATCAACACATTGAACACGAGTTTTCACTAGGGAAACCTTTAAAGGACAAAAACCCCAAAAGCATTAGAAATTGATCTCGTAAATGAGATGACTGATTTTTTCGAAAATCCACAAACTCTGACTAAGTTTGTACCACAGAGCCACAAGTACATAAGATAATTCAATTACACAGCAAGATACACATTTAGGGCTTTTTCACAAATTAGGGCTTGCTGCCCTAATTTTCTGTCTCTTGCCCAGAATTAGCAAGCTGCCCGGAATCATGTTTGCCTGCCTGGATTTGCCTGCCCTGCCCTGCTCTGCCCGACCGTAATGTTGCCCGGCCGTACTGCCCTATTTTGTCTTTTGCCCGGAGGGCAGACTTGCCTGCCTGGAACCTGCTGGGTAGGTCTACGGTTGCCCATGGCCTTCCGAGCTTGTCTGCTGACAGCCTGAGGCCTTACGGGCCTGTTTGCTGCTGCTGTAGCAGCTCGCAGCCCTCACAGGTTGGCCTTAAGGCTACCAAAGGGTTGGCTGTAGGCCAGAACCCTCATGGGTATGCCTACAATAGGATGCCCGAGGGTAGAGAAGGAGGGTCAAACCCTCGATGAGTCTGCCCAGAAGAAGAGAGGGGCAGCCCGTGGAGAATTTGGGCTTCCCATAAACCTTATAGTTGCCTGGTGTAAATGGAGGAGACTGCCCGTGGAAAAGATTAGCTACCCAAAGATTAAAAAGAGAGTTAGGGCAAAAACCCTAGCTCACAAAACAGATAGAAAATTTGCAGCTGTTGAATAACCCTAGCTTAAGGTTTATAAAAATAATTGTGAGTGCCCTAGATAGACTCATACATGCTAGGGCATCTCAGTGATTTTCCTTCACTTCAATAACCTGTGAGATCTTCAGTTGGAGCAGCTGTACCTGTGAGAGCAAGTGTGTGTGTAATAATGAAATGGATTGATCTTATTTTATATCCTTTGAATCACCTGTAAGTGGACCAAAATTAGAAAGATCAAAATATTATTATTTTATTCTTTTCTAATTTTGACTTTTTCCTTTAGTAGTACTAAAGGTCTTTTTGCACTTTCACTTTTATACCTCGATGCTACTAAGGGTCTGTTGCCGCCTAATTCACACTTTAAGACGCAGGAAAGTCACAACCTGCTATGTGTGTCCTTGGGGGCAAGTGAGAGCTGGGGACCACTGTCACCTCAGTCCACAACTCCTCCGTTTAGGCAAGATCCCAACAGAGCCAAGGGGGGTAGTCCCTACGGAAAGACTAAGTTCCAGTTTTATTAATTAATTACAGATTAATTAAAGTGATCTTTTATTAAGAGTTAAGGCTAAGACTTTATGATATCTAAGGGATGACAAGCAGCATGCAATTGCACAGAATTCCTTTGATGACAAGCAGACCTTGAGATAAAATAAGACCAGTGCCTATTACAAATGGAGTCTAAAGGTGGATTTGCAACTTTATAATTTTACAAATGAATTTGAGACTTCAATTAAAATTAAACTACAGCTTTGTACAACAAAATGAATGAGCAAATAAATAATGGATCAAGATGTTAAGCAATATACAATTGATCTAAATTCACCAACATTAACCAATGAACAAGATTTACAAGTTATGAACCAAAGAAAGCAGAAAAAA
>LPNX011044830.1:82044-98694 GCA_001517045.1 Pseudotsuga menziesii | reverse complement strand
CACTTCTCCTGCTTTTCATATCCAACTTGAATTCCCTAAAGGGAGATGACAAGTGGATAGAGGATACACAGGATGGGTGAGTTGTATGATTACTTCTTTTTTAAAACAATAAATAAAAGGAACTGAACTTGAAAGAACTGTAACTAACTAGAACAATGCTTAACCTCACAGCAATCTCTGTGACAGAGATGGTGGTCTGTCACGAAGATAGGTGGGTGGAAAGAAAACTGATTAAGCTAACCTCACAACAATCTCTGTTACAGAGATGGTGGTCTGTAACAGAGATAGGTGGGTGAATGAATAAAACATTAGACTGAAATAAACAGTAAACTAAATGTAACTGAAATAAATAGCAACTAACCTCACTTCAATCTTTGTGACAGAGATGGTGGTCTGTCACAAAGATAGGTGGGTGAAAGGAAATGGAACTATTGATTTACTTTACTTTCTAATCTACTTACAGATTACAAATGCTTTACAAGACTTTAAAGAATACCCCAAGAGACTCTCTTTGGGGGTTTACAATAACAGAAAAGACTTGAGAGAGAAAGTTGGGAAATGGAACCCCTTATGCAGGTTGCAACTTGAGGAAATTTCTGTGTCCTTTTGGACAGCAACTCTCCTTTAAACCTGCACTACCTGTCAAAAACTAGCGAACTATTCTTCGCTGCAAATCACATGAAATACTAAAAAAATCTGCTGTTACAATATTAGTACAAAACTTACAATTTTTTACATAAAAATCTGAGCGAAAGTATGACAGAAATATGAAGTTTAGGGGGCTGAAAACTGAGTTTTCAGCCACCTAAATGATACTAAAACAGTAAATTTAAAGCCTCTAACTAATATATAACATATGTGGGCCCTAAAACAAGGGTTATATTCACTATACAGTGAATAAAACCCAGTTTCAAAACACAAAAACAGATATGGCCGAATTGAAATTCTGGAAAAACAGAGATGTTTAGAGGGCTGGAAACTCACAAGGTGAATATTACTAACACTTACACTATACTGTTATGCAGACTGAATAATATTTATCAAAGAGGTATGCAATAAGTTAATCCCGAAGGAACTTGCGTTCGGCTCGAGAGATTGGATAAACCAATTCAGACCGACCTCATTCACCGCAGATGCGGATCAATTGATACCACAAGTATTCGAGACAGAGCTATTTTTGCATAGAGCTCACAGACTGACTGGAAACTGAGTTTCCAGCCACCTAAATAATACTAGAACAGCAAAAATAACAAGTTAAATTAATATGTATGAGGTTAGGGCTCTAAAACAAGGTTTGCATCCACTAAACAGTGAATAAAACCCTGTTTAAAACAGGCTGAAAGTAGATGGCCGAATTGAAATTTTACAGAAATGAGCCCCTGGAGAGATGCCCTTGCTTGGAAAACCTGCAACAAATCTAACTCGGCAAGAAATTGTAAGCCTAGAGGAGAATGCTCAACGATCCCTGCAAAATACTTTGAAGAAAAACGTCAAACAGTTCACAAAAGAGAGCAAAAATACTTTTACTCTCTAATCTCTCCACAAAATACTTTGTGGAGAGCTAACTGGACAAATACAAAAGATGCAAAGCTAAAAGAATATACAAGTTACCTTACAACATTTGATCATGAAAATGGAAAAAAGTAGCCCAATGTCCCTCCAAAGATTTCTTAGATTAAGTGGCCCAACTAGGGCAAGAAGATTACAATAGCAAGAGAGCTTGAGAAGATAGTGGAGAAATAATCTGGCAGCATAACAATAGCATGAGAGAGCATGAGAAATGAGGGAGTGAGGCCCTCATTTTATAGTTGAGGAAGACCCCCAGCCCCTTGAAGATCAATGGCTGAGATTAGACCTAGATCTAGGTTAAATCTCCACCACTAGATCTAGGTTTTTGGCTTTTATTCCTCTCAATCAATCTCCACCCTTGGATTAATTCCTGATCAATGGCTGAGATTAGACCTAGATCTAGGTTAAATCTCCACCACTAGATCTAGGTTTTTGGCTTTTATTCCTCTCAATCAATCTCCACCCTTGGATTAATTCCTGATCAATGGCTGAGATTTTTTATCCATCCCAAAGCAATATACACCCTCAGATCTAGGTATTTGACCAAGATCCTCCTCTAAATCAATGGCTTGGATGAACTTTGGCAAAAACATGGGCCCAAGGAGGCGCCCCCTCCAAACTTGGCTTTGACTTCTCCAAAAACGTGGTGCCCTCCAAATGTGGCGCCCTCTATTCCTTTAGCGCCCCTCCAAAATACATTGGCGCCCTCTTAAACTAGCTAGCGCTCCACTAAAATGGGATAGCGCCCTCATAAATGATGTGACGCCCCACTAAAATGGGAGCGCCCTCCTCCAAAATAGTAGACGCCCTCATAAATTGTAGACGTCCTCCATATGTGGAGGATTTCTCCCTTAAAACGGCGCCTTCCTTCATTATGGTGTCCTCCTTATTACATTAGCGCCCCTCTTTATTACTTGGTGGAGTCTTCACATGGTAGCGCCCACCTTAGTGAGGGTTTAACCTCCTCTAAGGCTCAAAACAATGGTTAAACTTGGACGTCCCCTCTATTTTTGGCGGAGACCCTCTTAATTGGCTTTGACCATAGCCTTTTGCTCCAAAAATGATATTTAACCCTTAGACTTAGGATAAATTTAAATTCATCTTAGATTTAATTTTCCAATTTAATTTTTAAAATTTCCCCATTTTTAACTTAGGGAAAATTAAAAATAACTTGAAAAAATTAAATCTAGGCCATGGGGGGGTGGAAAAATTATGAAATAAATTTTCCTAGGCTTAACAACCCCCAAACAAATTTACCATGGCATTATTTGATTTTTTCCTTCAAAATCAAATAATATGAATTTTTGACTTAGGAAAATTAAAATTTCCCTAGGGGAGATAGACCCCTTCTGACCAAAATTGGTCTATCTCTCCAACCACTTATCAGAACGACAGGGGACTCGAAGCAATGGCTTAGGGGGTTTCATAGCAACTTTATTTTGCATTCATAGCCCCTATTACAAAATGCCATGCTTGAGCATGGTCATGAATTACACTTTAAAGCCTTAGCCACCTCATGGACTTGACTGGTAGAACGCCCGTCACCACTTTGGAGGATTTTGAGTGAAAACCAAACCGATTAAACTCGTTTGTTCAACAAGATCAATTGGAAAGGGAAAAACACTCGATGAGGGGACTTTCCCTAACAATCAGTTCCATGGTGTGGCATTCGTATCATATGATCCATACTAGTACATAAAATTACATTAATTTTCCCACGCAAGGGAGCGGACATTTCGTTTTACAAAGGGGCAATTGCCCTGCAGAAGTGAAAAAAATCCTCAGATTTTCCCAAGGTATAATTATGTACACTTCATGTACATGGAGTTGCCACCTAGTCAAAATAGGTGGGCAACAGGGTCCTTATGTATTTTTGACTTTTTCTTTAGCCTTCTTCAAGTGCCTGTGGTCAATACAAGTGGTCAAGGTGGTCTTTCATCCATAGTGGAAAAAATCACTGAAAAATCGGCAATGTCCCGAAAAATCTCGATTTTTTCTAGCTACCAATTTTTCGGCCCGAAAAATTCACGATTTTTCAAAAAATCAGACATCTAAAAAAATCAAGAAAAAATCAACAAAAATCGGTAAAAATCGAGAAAAAAAAAAAGCAAAGTCTGGTAAAAATTGGGAAAACTTGGCAAATAGGGGAAAAAGAAAATTTTGACCCGATTAAACTCCAAAATTTGTATTTTTTAATGCTTGACGTGGTTTACCGATTTTTGCCAATGTTGCCGAGAAGATGTTTTCTGGACCCTCACCGATTTTTTGTCGATGCCAATTTTTCCCACTATGCTTTCATCCCCACTCAAAGTACATCATCATAAACAGAGAGAATTACTAATGCTTTTATCTCACACTCTGTGTGACACCAAGATCAGGTACTAAGGTGTCTTAACCAAGGGTAGCTAAGCCTTGGAGAAGACCGCAAAGCCCACTATCAAGAGTCAGAGTGTCACACATGCCTAGACCCGGTGTAGGGCTTATAGTGTCTTCCTAGTAACAGACCAGGTGCCTCATCCATAGGCTGCATAATTTGACACTAGGTCAAATAATTGGTAACAGACCAAGCACCTCCATTCTCCCAGAGTATGGTCCTCAACCCCGGGCTGAGTCCCTAGTCCCAGACTAGGTAAATTCCTGGTAACTGACCAGGTGCCTCTATTCAAAAGAATGGCCACTCAGCTCTAGGCTGAGTCCCCAGTGCTAAACTAGTTCCACATCCTAGTCTCGGACTAGATGTCATCATTCAACAGAATGATCACTCAACTCAAGGTTGAGTCCCCCATTGCTGGACTGGTTCCATATCGTGATCCCGAACCAGATATCCCCATTCAATAGAATGGTCACTCAACTCTAGGTTGAATCCATACCCTGGTCCCGGACCAGGTGTCTTTATTCTCCTAAGAGAATGGCTCTCGATGTTGCTCAGAAAAATCAACACTCCCACTCAGCGAGAGAGGCATTCTCTGCCATGCCAAGCTTGTCACGAAAGTATATGAACTTTGATGTTGTCAAAGGCTTGGTCAAGATATCTGCAATCTGTTCATCCGTACAAATGTACTGCAACTTCAGAGCACCTCTCTGCACTAGGTCTCTGATGAAATGATACCTCAATTCAATGTGTTTCGATCTATCATGAAACGTTGGGTTCTCCAAAAGCTTTATGCAACTCTAATTATCGCAATGGATGATCGTTGAGTCAAGCTTTCGCCCGAACAGATCAGATAGAAGTTTTCTAAGCCAAACTGCTTCCTTAGAGGCATCACTTGCAGCAATATACTTTGCCTCAGCTATACTCTGAGCTATGGAACCCTACTTCCTGCTGGACCAAGAGATCATTATAGATCCCATACTGAAGCAATAACCAGAGGTACTTTTTCAGTCTACTGCACTGCCAGCCCAATTTGAATCTGCATATCGAGATAATAATACTCCACTGCTGGAAGTATACCTGAGTCCATAAGTGATAATACCTCGCACAAATCTGAGTACGTGTTTGGCAGCTACCAAATGTATGTACTTTGGATCGGACATGAATTGAATCAAAGCATTCACTGTGTAACAGATGTCCGAACTCATATGCACAAGATACATCAAGGATCCAATAAGCTGTCTGTACAGAGTAGAGTCCACACTCTGTGAATTGGTAGCTGAGTCACGCAACTTTGTCATGGCTACGCTCATGGACTTGCAGTCCTGCATCCCAAATCTCTGCAAGATGTCCACTGCATACTTTCTGAAGAAAATCTAACTTAATAAATGAAATTGTTCATTTACACATTCTATCAAACATTTTCAGAACCTAGGGTCTAAATTTTGAAAGTAAAACCACACTGCTGAAATGTACTTCAAAATTCTGTCAAATACTGAAATATTCTTTAAGCATATGAACACAATAATTTTGGTCTAATGACCGGGCAAAACCCCACTGCTTGGGGAAAACCCTAGAAAGAAATTTTTCATTAAAGGAGAAAATCTCAAAAACTTTCCAACAACTCAAAAAAATTATTCTTCTGAACCCTACTGGCAAAATTTCCAAAACCACTTCTACAGCAAAATACCTCGAAAAACGTGTTTGTTGTATAGTACGGCTGTTGTCCCCTAAGTCACCTGGTTCAAGTTCGTGTTCGAATTCAAAGACCTTAAAATTCATCAAAAATTCGGCAATGAAAATTTTGGCTATAAAATTCGGCATTAAGTTCGAGTGACTACAAAATTTGGAAATGAAAATATATATGATCAAAATTTGGAAATGAAAAAATATATGATTTTTTTCAATAAAATTCATTATGCTCTGTGAACACTTAACACATCAATATGATAGTCTTAAGGGTGGATGATGGCTAATAGTATCATAATTACTTATATAGTAACGGTTTTAATTATTCAACTAAAAAATTAAAAATATTTAAAATTTAACTTTTATATAAATATTCATATTTTATTTTTTTAACTATTGATATTTATAAATAAAATTAAACTATTATTTTATAAGTAAGCAAATTTCCATTACCATAACTTTAAAAAAAATCACCATCAATTATTTTTTCTTAATCCTAAATTCTACTTCATTACTCATAAACCCAGCCCTATTTTACTTCAACAAAAGAACAATAGAATGTAGTTTAACATAGTTAATTTTTTTTTATATTTATAAATCTATAAATTAATTAATTTTCAACTTTAAAACCATAGGGATACTTTTAAAAGGTAAGCGAGGGAGAGAGAATCCTCTTAGGCGCTCAACCTTCTAACGGACGTCACGGCATTTCCCAATCGACAAACATCAAGTCATTTGCAATTCAGCGCTGGTTGCATTGATCGTGTAATCAATGGCTTCTTTATAACGTAAAAAGAATTAGCATAAAAAAAATCGAATCCCTTCTCACATAATTGACGATTAAAGCTTTTCGAGGCAACTGTCGGCACACACTATTGAAAACTTAGCTTCACAATGAGTAACAACTGGTTAGTGAGCGACGAATTTTAGGGTACGGTTTACCCGATGAATTTTAGGGTACGGTTTACCTGACCAAACCCAAAACTGAATTTTATTCATGAGCTTAAAAAAATCGCACTGATTTTAATCTATTTAATTTGTTCTAGAAATCGTGTACGGTTCGGTTTCGAATTAGACAAGAAAATCGATGAATTTAATGGAATAAAATTGACTTGCTATAAAAATCGACGAATTTTGATTTCCAAGGCGAAAAATCGCCGAATCCGGTGACTAGGGTTGTACCTTCACATGTGTGGGTACGATCTGTACGAATCTATCACACATGTCTCTGTACAAATATGTCAGTTCTGTGCTTTTCCACTGCCTCGAAATTTGTGCCATTGCCTACAATTAATGGTGTATGGCTTGTCAGCCTTTTCTGTACTTTTCTGCCTCGAGAAATGTGCCCACACGTGGTTGTACGGGCTTGCATTGGAAATCATGCCAAGGGATTTTCTCTTTCTCCTTTGGTCTTCAATCTCTCTCTCTCCTCATTAATGGTGAGTGTATTCATTTTGTCCTTTCTCTTTGTTTTATACTTAACTTTTGTAACTACTTTCATCAACTACCTAATCTAGGGTTGAAGATCATTTACAAAATCAAGGGTCTACAACCTATCTCACTTTTTAATAATTAAACACTTTAATTAGTAAATACATCTTTTAAGTGAGACCCACTTTACCAAAGTATAAAAACACATTCACTTTATTTACATAAACGTCACTTTGTTACATAAATACATAAGGACAAAAATTTTCCAGTCCTCTTATCACACCCACACCGAAAACATGGGAGGACCTTCAGAGTTAAAACTTCAACACTCCCTCCTAAAGAGGAAGGTCCGCAGCACTATCTCCATCTCTTCCTCCTTCAGAGCTAAAACTTCAACACTCCCTCCCAACGAGGAAGTTCTGCAGCACTATCTCCATCTCTGACTCCTGCAACAACTTCATCTTGCTCTGGAACCATCCTCTGAAATAGATGCTCTATCTCGAACTGAAACACTGAATCCTGAGACTCGACCTGAGTCTCATCAACCTGCTCCACTGCACCACCACTTGACTGGATGAGTCTCCTGCCAGTGCTCAGGAGAGACTCACTCTCCTCATCTCTATCAAATGCAGTATCATCATTCTCTGACTCAGATAGCCATCCTCCTGCTCCTGCTCCTAGTCGTATGATATGTCCTCTCAGGACATATAATATGTCCCTGTGATCTCCCAATAAGATGGTGGTACCAACTGGTTCATCTCTTCAATACAGGAAGATAGGACCAGACCTGATCATCATCCCATAGCTGTCATCCTCGAAGGATGAAACTGAGAGTTTGCTCACTCTCATCCCAGTATAAACAGAACTCCATGAATATCCAGGATTTCTCCAAGGTCTAGTTGGAACCTAACTATTCCAACCCCTTGAATAGCAATTTGAGGGCTATCAATATATGTTTGAATGAAGTGTCCCGGCCCTAGCATTGTGATCATCTGAAAAGAGTCATAAACTCCAATCATATGTCTGGTTGCACCGCTGTCAACTACCTAGACATGCTCAAAGGTAGAACTCACTATACTAGAATCAATTGAGACAAGAGAAAACTCTTGCTCAAACTTCGTGGCAAATTCTTCTAACACTGCAAATGCTACCACATCTCTTTCAGTCTTCACAATCTTTTTCTAAGGACATTTTGTGGCATTGTGTCCCAACTGGCCACAATGATAGCATTTGATCTGACTTAGATCTTTCTTCTTCTTGTTCTTGGATTTGGTTGCAAGAGCAACATTTTGCTCCATCTCCTCACTAACTTGCCCACCCAAAGCTCCCTCTCGAATCTCCTCTTGGGTGAAATCATCCCAAAGTCTTGACCAATCTGGAAGCTTCTCTCTGCCAACTATGCACTTGACAAAAACATCCCATCACTTGGTAAAGCCCTTAAGGGCTATTCTTACCATCTGTGAGTCTGAGATAGTTTCCCCTACCGCTGCTAACTCATCTTTGACTTGATCCATTCGAGTCAAGTAGGAGGTTATACTTTCGCCTTGGTTCATCTTTACATTGTGCAACTTGTCTTTCAAGGCCATCTTCTCTCTCGTTCTTTGTCTCGAACAGTAACTTCAAGGCATCCCACATATCTTAGGCAGCCTTCTTCTCTGCCAAATGAGGGATGAGATGATCTTTCACTCCGTCCAGGATCACCCTCTGAGCTCTGACTTCTAAGGCTTCAAAACTCCACAAGCTCATCTTTATCTGTGGGCTTCGTCATAACAGTGCTTGCAAAACTTCAAATTCTCCACTCCTCAAGCACTGCGGTTATCCTTACTTTCCAAGGTATATAATTGGATATTCCATCCAATCGATCTTCGTACCTAACGCTCATCATCTGAAGAAAAACAACTTACAGCAAAAAATTAACTGAAGAAAAATCTAACACTTCAAAGAACACCTGCTAACTTCTTATTCGGTAAGACTCTGTTAAACTGAGATCTGATACAACCTAGCTCTGATACCATGAAGAAAATCTGACTTAATAAATGAAATTGTTCATTTACACATTTTGTCAAACATTTTCAGAACCTAGGGTTTTAACTTAAAATTTTGAAAGTAAAACCACACTGCTGAAATGTACTTCAAAATTCTGTCAAATACTGAAATATTCTTTAAGCAGATGAACACAATAATTTTGGTCTAATGACCAGGCAAAACCCCACTGCTTGGGGAAAACCCTAGAAAGAAATTTTTCATTAAAGGAGAAAATCTTAGAAACTTTCCAACAACTCAGAAAAATGATTCTTCTGAACCCTACTGGAAAAATTTCCAAAACCACTTCTACACCAAAATACCTCGAAAATGTGTTTGTTGTACAGTACGACTTCTTGTACCTTCATACGTGCGGGTATGGTCTATACGGATCTGTCACATGTGTGGTTGTACAAATCTGTCAGTTCTGTACTTTTCTGCTGCCTCGAAATCCATGCCACTGCTTGCAATTAATGTTGTACATCCTGTCAGTATTTTCTGTACTTTCTTGCCTCGGGAAATGTGCCCACATGTGGCTCTAGGGACTGCTTCAAACTGTCATTAATGCTGCTGTAACTATGTATTAAATGCTGTCACTTGCATTGGAAATCGTGCCAAGGGTTTTTGTCTTTCTCCTTCGGTCTTCAATCTCTCTCTCTCCTCATTAATGGTGAGTGTATTCATTTTGTCCTTTCTCTTTGTTTTATACTTAACTTTTGTAACTACTTTCATCAACTACCTAATCTAGGGTTGAAGATCATTTACAAAATCAAGGGTCTGCAACTTATCTCACTTTTTAATAATTAAACACTTTCATTATTAAATACATCTTTTAAGTGAGACCCACTTTTCTATAGTATAAAAACACATTCACTTTATTTACATAAATGTCACTTTGTTACATAAATACATAAGGACAAAAATTTTCTAGTCCTCTCATCACACCCACACCAAAAACATGGGAGGACCTTCAGAGTTAAAACTTCAACACTTTCCTTGTGTCAGGAAGATCTCGCCTGGCTTTTGCCAAACCTCTAAACCAACGAAATGATGCATCAACCCGAGATCCTTCATCTCGAATTCAAAGGTAAGCTCCCTCTTAGACTGTTCTATCAATTGTTCATCACCTGTGAGAAACAAGTCATCTACATATAGAACAAGTATCAAGACATGAGTATGAACAACCTTAAAGTACAAGTTAGAATCAGCTGTACTTTTGGAAAACTCCAAACTGTGGAGAAATCCATCCATCCTCGCATACCAGACTCTCGGAGCCTATTTCAGGCCATACAAGGCTTTCTTCAGTTTACACACATGGGTCTTCTTCCCATGAGTCACAAAACCTTCATGTTGTTCAATATAGACTTCCTCCTCAATCTTGCCATTGAGGAAGGTTGTCTTTACATCCATCTGATGTAACTTCCATCTGAATATTGCAGCAAGAGAAATGATGGTTCTAATGGTAGTATACTTGGCAACAGGAGCAAATGTCTCATCATAGTCAATGCCTTTTCTTCTGAGTGAAACCACGAGCTACGAATCTGGCTTTATACTTCACCACACTACCACCAACAGCATGCTTGATTTTATAAAGCCATCTGGATGTCACTACTGACTTTCCTATTGGTCTGGGAACAACTTCCCACACATCATTCTTCATGGTTGAACCGTACTCTTCAACCATTGCATCAACCCATTCCTCAAATTCCTCTTCCTCGCTCTGAATTTAAGAATCTGGAAACTCAAGGGGAGGTACTTCATCTTCCTTTGAAAGCTCTAGTGTTTTACGAAACACAACTTCCTCATGGAAGATCACATCTCTGCTGACTTCAATGTACCTTTGTCCAGGTACATAGATACGATAGGCCTTCGAGCAATCACTGTATCCGACAAGTATACCTTTCTTACCGGAAGGCTCTAACTTGGCCCTCTTTTCCTTTGGCACATGAATGTACACCGGAGTGCCAAAAATCCTCATGTGAAGACTTCTTCTGGAGTCTTCTCCCCCAAGATAGCATGAGGGCTTCTGTTCTGAATGTACACCAGAGTACTTGTAGCTTCAGCCCACAATGATAAAGGAAGATCTAGATAGGTAAGCATGGCTTTAGCAGCTTCACAGATCGTTCCATTCTTCCTTTCTGCAACCCCATTCTGCTGAGGGTTGTACGGTACTATCAGCTCTTTCTTGATTCCTGCTTCCCAGCAAAAATCATCAAACTCATTAGATTCATACTCACCTCCATTATCTGATCTCAAGATACGGATGTGTCTGCCAGTCTGATTTTCAATCAGTGCCTTGAACTTTTTGAACCTGTCAAAAGTTTCACTCTTGGCCTTGAGGAAGTAAATCCATGAATTCCGAGAGTGATCATCAATGAACAAGACATAATAATATAAACACCCACTCAAAGAGGGTGAAAACATAGGCCCACAAATGTCAGAATGAATCAAATCTAAAATTCCTTTAGATCTATTCTTGCTTCTGGAAAAGGATTTCTTAGTGTTCTTACCTAGAGCACATCCTTTACAAATTCCATCATGTTTTGGAGATACCTCTGGCATACCTATGACCATCTTCTACAAGCCTGGGAGAGGTGTGTAGTGAAGGTGTCCAAACCTCCTATGCCATAGCTCACATGGATCAACTGTATGACAAAGCATGAGTGGAATCCTCGGAAGCCTTGTAAAGGCCTCCTTCTCGAACCCCAATCTGTACTACTAAACTTAGATCTTCATCCTTTGCCCATAGAAGGACTTTCTTGTCCATGAAGAGGACTCTGTAGCCCTTGTCCTCTAAGCCAGCAACAGATAGAAGATTCTTCTTCAAACCAGGAACATATAAGACATCATCAATATGAAGAACCATACCTGAGTCAAGTTGAAGTGAAGTACAGCCAACTCCTTCAATCTTGTAAGTGGAGTCATCTCCAAGTTCCACCTGTGTGGTGAACTTCTTCTTTCTGTAACGGGTGAGAGCTCCACGGTTGCCTGTCATGTGCTTGGAGGCACCACTAACCACCAACCAAGAGGTAGCACTGTCTACGATAGAACCAGAGAGAGCAGAAATTAGGTAGTACTCTCTTCTAGGTTCTTCTTATTTGTTAGCCTTAGTTTTCTTCTTCTTCTTCTGCTTCTGTAGTAGAGGCTTGAAATCTTCTTTTGGATTTCTTCTTGGTTTGCCTGCAGTCCCTGGCAAAGTGTCCAAACTTGTGGCAATTATAGCATTCCACTTTTGAAACATCAGAGAGCTTACCTTGAGGTTTCTTTCCCTTCTTTTGCTGAGGGGAGAGCTTCTTGAACTTCTCTGTCTTTGCTACAAGTGCAAGGTTACCTTCCTTGATTACCTTACCTGAAGTCCTTCCCTCTTCCTCTATGCAATCATGCCAAAGTCTTTTGAAAGTTGGTTCATTCTCATGTCCACTGACAAATGCCATGAAGGTTTCCCAAGAGCTTGGGAGACCGTCAACCATAGTTTGCACAAGGTCATCATCATCAACAATAATACCAATAGCAATAAGTTGATCTCTTACCTGTGCAATCTTCGTGAAGAAAGAAACAACCCATTCATCCTTGTCCAGCTTCAAAGTTCGTAACCTCTTCTTCAAGGCTCTCTTCTGATTGGGGGCCTTCTTCTCATACAAGTTGGCCAAGGTGTCAAAGCATTCTTTGGCGGTCTTTAATGCTGTGATGTTGGAAATCACTGTTTCTTTAACAAAATCATAAATGATCTTCTAACCTTAGCCTGCTTCTTCTTGTAAGCAAGTCTTCCAGTATTAGATGTTGGATCTTCACATACATTAAACAATGTTTCTTCCTTCAAATCATAGAAGAAAGAATCGCCGAAAAATCACGATTTTTCACGGCCGACGTTTTTTTCACACGAAAAAATCGGACCGCGCGATGTTTGGAAAAAATCGCGCTACGATAGGAAACCGTCGTTGATTGATAGCGGATTCCAGGAGGATAAAAATGAATTTTTGGTTTTTTTTGTTGTTTTCGAGTTGTTGGCTGCTATCGTGCGCTGTGACCGACCTTTGCTTGTCGTGAGTCGTAACCCTTCCTGAGCTTGCTAGAGTCGTGACCCTTCCTGAGCTTGTTAGAGGGAGTCGTGAGCCTTTGAGGGTGATCATTGTCAACTGATGTGTGGGTCGTGGCTGTTGCTAGGATGTCGTGAGTTTGTGAGGCCCGAGGGTACTGTGAGGGTTGCTAACTTGTTGTAGTGTGTTATGACTCGTGAGCCTATTCAAGAGAGTCGTGACCTGCTCAGTGCTATCTCTCGCTGTGATGATACAAACCAAAACTTGCATGGGAAACAGACTACTTGGACTGTTCAGAAGTCTGAAGGATGAACTTTGAAGCTCAAGGGAAAATGTAGGAGGTGAGTTTTCACTGTTCAGTAACCAATTTACTGTTTTAACTTTTAACTTTTATATTTTTTAAATCTAGGTTTAGTATTTAGCAAAAATTGAAATAGTATTAAGTTTTAATTTTTTAAATTTTAACAATTTTGGTTCTCAAGTAAGCTGTAGAATTTAAATCAGTAAACTACTAAACTCTGTTCATTTGGAAAAATTAAAAATTATTCTATTCATTTGTCATTGCAGCGTTAAAAAATTAAAAGAAATAAAACTTAAAACTTAAAACTAAACCTATTAACTCTTATTGCGTAACAATCAATTTATTATTTTAGTGTTGATGATTTTCTGGAAGGCCTAATAGCCTTGTGCTTTGGTTTGTTCTTTGGGTTTAATGTCCTTTTTTTGTTTTTTTTGCAGTATAGGTTTGAGTTTTGCGGCTATACATTTCCATTACAAAAATGCCAAAGGAATTGGATGCATTTTCGCAATACACTGACCCTAAAGATGGAACAAACCGGCAACAATTGAATTGCAAATTGTGTGGACAACATATGACAGGAGGCATTAGCAGGTTGAAGTACCATTTGGCAAAACTCTCTGACCATGATGTGGGCTTTGTAGTGTAGTTCCCCCCGATATTATGAGAATGGCCCATGATGCAATTCACTCAAAGGATAGAAAAAAGGGAAGAGTCAGCTACAAATAGAGCTGAACTTGCTGCAGGTGGAGTGGCTAGGACTTCAAGGACATATGATTATGATCATCCGGATCCCACTGAGGGTAGTGTTGGGGGCTCCACGGCCATGGGTTCAACTTCTATGAGGGTTGCCGCCTCATCTTTCTTTGTTCCACGGAATAACATCAAGTCCATGGTTAAAAAAAGGGAGAAAGAAGAAGCAGATAGGGTTATGGGGAGAATGATTTTCTGGAGTGACTTGCCTCTTACAGTAACAAGAAACAATCTTTTTTTTTAGCCTATGTGTGATGCCATTGCTATTGTTGGCCCAGGGTACAAGTGCCCTACATATGAGGAGATTCAGGGCCCAATCTTCAAGCAGAGAAGAAAGACATCAACACTAGATACACCGTTTTTTAACCTTTTTAACTTAGATTTTTTGGGTCATTTGTGTGTTGTCCAAAGGCACTTCTAAAGTGTTTTTGGGCACTTTTTACTGAACTTTGTTTGCTTGTTTTTAGCAGGTCTGTTCGAAAAGAGGAGGATACGCTTCCCAAAAACCAAATTTTGGGCCATCTGGAGCTTCCAGGAAGTTCCCCCTTTCAGTCAGGATTCTTTCCTTAATGTTTTGTAAGCCTTGGATCTCAGATAACAAGGACCAAAGTGCATTGCTTCTAAAATTTTGTAACCATTTAATAAAAGAGATCTAGAATAGGCTCTTTTGAGCCCACTTTCCATCCCTCCAGGAGAGAATCTGCATTTTTGTGGTTTTTTGCTTTTTTTTTACTTTTTTTCAGTCTAGTCATGTTTAGCAGCATTGTATACTTTGAAGTTTCACTCCAAGCTTTCCATATTCATAAATTCAAAGTAATCATACTACTTACCCCACGACTTCCCGATTGACCCAAAAGGGGAAAGAGATGCGTGGCAGGACTAATTAGACAATTTGTGAATTTTTCTGGTATTTTTCTTTAATCTAAAATCAACCCCTCCCCGCTTTCCCGATTGAAGTCGATTTGGACCTGTTATCACATATATAGTAGTCGGGCTACCACATTCTATTTTTCAGTTTTCAGTACACTTTTTTTAGCCAGTTCCCTTACATATGAGATGCTGAGATAAGCATCTATGGTGGATCACTATTTCATGATGGACTATAGTACTTTCCCATGCCCTGACTGAGTCTCAGGACACTCACATTTGAGGATTGATGTAGCCATTTACAGAGCAGTCAGTATTGCCCAGAGTTGCAGCAGCATTTTCTCAGTGGATAGATGTTGGTTCAGATTGGTTATTTATATGTATATGACTCAGCAGATATTATCTTGTGTTATGGTTATTATTGCTTTTATACTCATTCTTGTGACATGTCTTAGCATTTAGTGTCATGATCTGGCGATCATATAAATATGTGGAACTGGTTGTATTGATATTATATATGTATGTCCCTACTCAAATCCAGAATTTCTTGACCCATACTCATTGGTTCTTGCCCTCCTTAGGGAGAATAGAGGTGATCATTTCCACCATACTTTGGCTTGCTAGTGTTGGACTCATTGTTCACTATCTCCACCCATCCATTACCTTCCAGTTATTTTTATATCCCGACCTACTACTTGACTTGTGGCATGGAGGACCTTTCCCCACTATAGCCTCTTTATTCGATAAGCTTCCCTATTTATTTGTATCTCGGCTCTGAGTTGCCTAGGTTGTGTTGGCTAAACCTGAAACAAATAGTGCTACCATCAATACAATGTATATGGAAATGAAATGAATATCTTGTGAAAATCCCATTCATGAAAAGAAGTGTTTCTAAACATACATGAATGCAAGGCAAGCCTAATGAAATTGGCTTTCAAGTGTAAATGTGAAATGTGAAATGTAAAACCCATGTAACAAGTGTTTTTAAACACGCATGGAGCATAAAGCCTTAATAAATAAAAATCCGTGTAACAAATGCATGGATCAAGGCTATGGAAACTCGAAGGCCCAAAAAACAATGGTTCTTAAAAGTTGTATCTAAAGATTGTTGGCCTCACTTGTATTTGATTTGGATTGTGAGCATTTGTCAAGGTGAATAAGCACTTCTGAATGTAACTTACCCATTTGTAAGACACTGCCATCCCCCGTGGTATTGCTTGTCCAACATATGCTAGAGTGAGTGTCCCCTTTCCATATCCAAAGTGTCATAGTGTCAAGTTAGTAGTCACCCATTAGCCTAGCCTCCAACCTTAGCTAGCAAATTGATTACAACTATGAAGTGAGTATGGTCTTCAAAGCCTGGTTTGAGTCATAATTAATAATTAATAAAACTCTATATATTTGGTTGGTAGATCGCCAGTGAAATGATTACTATGTGTTATAATTGTTACTTAAATGATTTGTAGAGCATGGCTTAAGCTCTAAACACTTGCAGCAGATTGATGTTAGCCTAGGTCATATTATTGAGTATTTGATCATTTACAGATTATTATTATTTTATCTGTCTGGGCATATTAGATATTGTACATGATCATGCAGAGATCTGTAGGGTG
>LPNX011044830.1:18432-74343 GCA_001517045.1 Pseudotsuga menziesii | reverse complement strand
TCTCTTCAACCACCTGTCAGAATGACATGGGACTCGAAGCAGTGGCTTAGGGGGTTTCATAGCAATTTTACTTTGCATTCATAGCCCCTATTACAAAATGCCATGCTTGAGCAATTACATTATTACATCAAAACTCAGTTAATTAATCACCAAGGGTTGAAATTAATTAATTGGAAAAAATAAATAAAAATACAACAACATAACGAAACTCCGCAAGACTCTACACAAATGTCTAGCATGGTCATGAATAACATTTGAAGCCTTAGCCACCCCATGGACTTGACTGCTAGAACGCCCGTCACCACTTTGGAGGATTTTGAGTGAAAAACCAAACCAATTAAAATCGTTTACTCAACAAGATCAATTGGAAAGGGAAAAAACACTCGATGAGGGGACTTCCCTAACAACCAGTTTCATGGTGTGGCATCCATATCATATGACCCACACCAGCACATATAATTACATTAATTTTCCCACGCAGGGGAGCGGACATTTCGTTTTACAAAGGGGCAATTGCCCTGCAGAAGTGAAAAATCCTCAGATTTTTCCAAGGTACAACTTGTACAACTATGTACATCTCTATGTACATGGAGTTGCCACCTAATCGAAATAGGTGGGCAACAGGGTGTATGAGTATACACCTTAGATGGATTCGGGCTCCTTGAGTCCAATGAGACAGTTTGTTTTCAGTTCCGAACAGTTACAGTAGTGATTTGACTCATTATACCATTCTGATGCAGTTCTGCCATGTCAAATGGCCTGTCAGAGCAGAAGGATGATTTGATTGGTTCACCTAGGGCGTTGTATGAGGAGGGGGTGGTCCAGCCACTTGTTTTTACCATTATACCCCCCTCCCAGAGAGCCCAGTGGGATCAGTTGGACGACACAGCCACTCTAGGTGGCAGTTTGGGCAGGTTTATAGTTCCCGAGGCAGATTAAAAATGATGAAAATGGGTACTGAAGAATTCGATTTGGGCTACTAAGGCAAGGAAATGGCATGGGATAAGTTTTGATGATGAGTGTGATGTCTTCCGCCCCTTCTCCAGCAGTTTCAGCATTCAAGAGGACCTACACCATTCTCTCCTGCATTTTTTATGATTTTATGGGCTTTTGGAGGCTCACGATTTTCCCAGAGAGGCACTATTTTGCACTTAGAATTATATTTTATTTATATTGTGCCATGGGGACACACTAGGGGTGTTAGTCACTACCCCTTAGACCCACCATGAGCTTTATTCATATTTAATTTGTCATATTGAGTGGGATCCCCTCTCCTAGGGCAATTTTGTCCATTGATGTGTTATATTATTATATTGATCCATGTACTTTATGTTGAAATACTGAGAGGGGGGGTGAATCAGTATTTGTACAATTATAAAAACTTTAATCAAAAGCAGGTTGTTGATCACCAATCACAGCACATCATCAATATGTATGAAGACAGCAAGATACACAGTACACAACAGTTTTTAACGTGGAAACCCAAGTTCTGGGGGTAAAACCACGGAAGCCTTTTTAATAATAGTTGTCCAGAAATAACTGCATGAAAAGAACAACTGTCTTATTATATAGACTTCAATTTTTCAGCTTCAACTGAAAGGAGGCTACGACCCCCTGTTTTACAGGCTGCGACCTAAAGGAAGCTACTACTCCCTAGTTTTCCGGCTTCTACCAGAAGGAGGCTACGACCTCCTTTCCTTGCCCCGTCCTGCCACCCTGATAAGAAGAATATTGCTGAACCTGTGGACCTGTCACACACAAAATGCTGCTGCTAATAGTCTCTGCACTCTAGTCACTGTCATCCCTGTAGTTAATACTGTCACATCATCTCCCTGCCCACACTGTCATATCAAACCTCAATACTACTGCTGCAAATTATCCTTTGATCAGATCTTCTTCTGCTGGTCAAGCTGCTCATCAACACTGCTGAATATTGTCAAGTCAATCTTATTACTGCCACACACGCCGCTAAGTCAGCCCTATCACTGACACACTCTGTACTGTACCAATCTCTGAATCTATTACTGCCAAATCATCCCTTAGGAAACAAATCACAACACTATAAAATCATGTCACTATGACCATCTTATCACTTGTCAAGTTCACCATAGTTCAACATTACAAAACTTGCACAAACTTCATACTTTGTCACTCACTGTCAATACTTAAAACTTGGACTGTCAAGACACTTCAGGAAAGCAATCACAGTACATCAAATTACTGTCTTGACTGAGTATTTCAGACATCATCTTAGGACAGATATCATCTCACCATTACAGTGTATATGGTGTATAGAGTAGTATCAACATTTACATCATGCATACAGCATCACAATAATTATATACACAATATTAAACATACCTGAAACATCATGTCATCATCATAGAATATAATCTATACTGCATACCTGTCACTTGTATGTCAAAAACTGGGCTTGTACATCAACATCAACTTACTGCTACTGCTGTATAGAAATAATTTGGGTCTGCTTTCATCCAACTTGTAGAGCAGCTGCTACTCAGAAGAAATCACAGCTTCTGGATGCACAATTGCAAATGAACAGGTCCACGATTATTCCTGACCGTCTACATGACATGCCATTTTTTTTCTTTTACTTCTGCCCGAATTTGCCAAGAACGCTGCTATAAATTTGCCAAAATTTTCACAGCCAAAAAAATTTGATGCCGCTGTTTATTTTCTCCTTCAATTTTTCCACAGCCCGTGAACAAAACCAACAGAGAGCAGAGATCATGGATGGTGAAATCGCTGAATAAAACTACAGAGTGTAAGCACGTGACAGAAAACCAGCCGGTTACATAATCCGTGAAGAAAAACCACAGGAGGAAGCACGTGAGGTCATATCATTCAGCCGCAATAGATTTCCACGCCAAAAACAAAATTGATGCCACTCATGTAATAATACATCACTCACACCTTCTATAAATCGATATCATTCAGCCGCAATAGATTTCCACGCCAAAACAAAATTGATGCCACTCATAAAAAAAAACGAATAAAACTGGAAAAATGCAATCCCTTGGCGAATTGCAGTCAACCCTAAAATGTAATTAACAGTGAGTTCATGTATCTACATCTCTCGTGACATATGAAGTTTTATTTATACACTTTAAGGGGTCAATTTTTAATTTTGTCATAGTTATTTATTTATTTATTTTTTTAAAAACATCTTTCCAGGTTTTAATGAATTTTAGGAATGTCA
Source organism: Pseudotsuga menziesii (assembly GCA_001517045.1). Classification (NCBI taxonomy): domain Eukaryota; kingdom Viridiplantae; phylum Streptophyta; class Pinopsida; order Pinales; family Pinaceae; genus Pseudotsuga; species Pseudotsuga menziesii. Next base: position 71,123 of record LPNX011044830.1, on the reverse strand, counting down.
TCTTTCCTTATTTTAATGAATGTGTCTTAGTTATATTTTATTTTGAATGAACCTTTTCCTTATTTTAATGAATTATTTTTTAATATTGAATAGAAAGTTATTTTTAATGTATATATAAAAAAAAAATTATATTTATTAAACTATTTTAATAAATAATTGTTTTATTTATTAAAACTTTTAATATTTGATTTTAATATTAATTTTAAATCGTTTATTAATGATTTAGGACTTTGTCATTTAACCTTGTGAATGTTTTGAATAAACCAACTTAGAAGATTAGGGCTTTTGCCATTGTCCCAAGGGCTCCAAGGGCTTCAGACTTGGGCTTGGGCAAAGTCAATAGGTCTCCTATGACGCTGACACTTACTCAACCCACAGAGGCCCCTCAAGGGGCAACAAGACACATTAACACACACCTGTTGGCATCAATGACAATTTAGTCAACACTTTATGTTGAGCTCACCTCAACCGTTGATTAGAACATTTTGATCTTTTAATCTTAGCCATCCATTTAAAAGGTGGTTAGGATTTTGGTATCTCTCCATCCTATTTAAAGAGGAGAGTTTCTTATTGTAAAGGGGTCTTTGGCTCTTGGAATATTGATAATAGAAAAACTCTTTTGGTCTCCTTTGCATCTGGTGTTCTTCGATGGTGATTGGAAAGTCTATTGCATCCTAGCATTTGGGTATTTGTGGTGAGATCTATATTTTTCGTGGAAACTTTGTTTTGTCTACAGGAAGGCGACTTTACTTGGGCGTTTTTGCAGGGCTTCCTCAACTCGCTTGTTTGGCATCGCTTGTATCAGGGGGTTATCATTAGTATCATTGTGATCTATGGTTTCATCTTGTTATGTTTCTGCAACATTTGTCCATTTCTTTTGATGCATCAAATCTGATATTGTTGATTTTGTTGTGCAAGAGGGAGGGCGCATTGGCTTCCTTGGGCAATCGATTTGCATAGAGTCTTCATCCAAATCTTCTCAAATTGATCAGGATGGCATAGATCATCATCATCAAGGCATCTACAAGGTTATCTAGGTAAGATCCACAGGTTTGTTCTTCTTTTCTTGGTTCCAATCCATTGGCTTCTTCATTTTATTGTCAAAACCCTAACTAAAAATAATCGAAAAATTATATGGATCAAACCGCTTGATCTTTTGGCAAACCATTTCTGGGTATTTTAGATCAAGGCAAACCCTAAGTGGGTTCTCCTAGGCGTCATGCTTGGATGACTCCACTGGGCCCAAACTCCAAGGCACTAATCCCTTAACCCTAGCACAACCCCTCACTTGGCCAATGTTTCTTGTGTTTTGATCTTATCTCTGAGGCTTGGGTACTTTGATATTGTCATGCCTTTCATCAAGTCTATCCACTGGTACTAGATAGCCCCAATCTTGTCCTTAACCTCCCTGCATTGGACACGGTTCCCAAGGAAGTGGATATTTTCATCATTTGTTGGTACCTTGATCCTGGATCTAATAGTAAAACTCATAAGTCACTTGTATTTCAACCTTGGATCGATTTCACATCTCATAATCTTCTTGATCCAGACCATAACACATCTTATGACTTCATTCATAGATCTAGGGTTTACTTCACCTTACAGCTTACGTACTTCATCTTCCATTGATCTGATCTAGTGTCTTGGTTTGATCTCTCCTGTCGGGAGTAAATCTGGGTCTCCCGCATTGTTGTCTCGGGCTAAGACAACATCAAGTGAAGATTGCCTCGATTGGCATGGCAACCATCCATTTGGGAGTTGAGGCTATCTTGGTTCACCTCTTTGGTTGCCCATCCCTCTACCGGCCATCTTGGATCCATCTCATAGGGGCAACTACAAGGTAAGTGATAACAGGACCGAAAGAGATTCCTGGAGGGTTTTCTTTTTAACAAGAACACAAGTTTAAAATCCTTAAAAATTACCAAGACTCCGTTGTGTATGCTCTGCACTGGCTGCAATTCGTCCGATTAGTCGGCTGCATCAAAAGCAGCACGGGTGACTAGAATAATTAGTTCCCACATTTTTCAATAAACCTCCCCAAGCGAAAATCCAACGCCTCGATTTAAGTCGTTGTGGTGGCAAATTACCCAAAGGAAGCAGGAACAACTGGTCAGTGACCTCGAAACACAGTTAGGCTACACCCTTGCAGTGTAGTGTCGAACACCCTCTCAGAGACTCCCACCATCCTACATATTCCTTGCGGGTAGCTGTATCGGTTAAGGGTTTTGGACATACTCCCCGTACCCCTGGGTATATTGGGAGTCCCCTTCCCCCTTAAGTAATCAACTCATCCCACATTAACTTAAAATTTGACCAAGAGCACTTGCAACATCTCTTTCTATATTTCAACAGCAATTTCATTTGTGGACTCCATTATTGGCACTGGTCTCTTTTTGATATTATCATATGTTTCTGCATTCTTTGCCTATCAAGTATTAATTTTTATGTTGTTGTGGTTGAATCAATCTTGCAAATATCTTGTGTTAAATTTGTTTATCAAGACTCCTAAGTAACTCATTTCATCACCATAAAACACTAAATCCCTAAAAGCCTTAGCAATTAATAGGGTCTACCCCCCTTAGCTTCGTTAGGAGTTCGCCTAAACGGAGGAGTTAAGAACAAGTTGGCAGCCTTGACTCCAGACTTGCCCCCAGGGACACACCGAGTGGCTTGAAGATTTCTGCCACGTCCTCCCCAGGTGTGTGAAAGGCGGCAACAGACTGCAAGGCTATTGCCACACCCATGGCATCGAACTTGAAGCTACTATGTGATGCTTCTTCAGAGACAATTGATGCCATGATATATAGGCAGATGATTGGTTCATTGATGGGATGGACTTTATACTGAACAAGAGGAGTTGTCAAATAATGAGCTTTAAAGATTTTCAATGTGTTGTATGGGCTCATCTCTACACACAACAAACTCAACAATTTATATATCCCTTCAATGGAGACGAGGACGGGGACGCCACTTTTTAAAACAGGGTACTTGGGTACATCAGGGGTACTGTATATATATATGTATATAAAATAAAAAATTAAATCAACTTATTTTTCACTAGTATTCAATTTCAATAAGTAACAAGTACAATTAACATGCACATTGCTTCAAAGTTCATAAATCATTTATAGAAAGTGGGAATTACATATGAACCTTAAGTATAAACATGACAATAGTTGATGGAGATTTTGGTTTTTCAAAATTATAAATATGTGCATGCATAGAAACGTCCGCACAAACATCAACAAAAAGTAGGGTTTCTATCATTCATGAAGGGAAAAGACTATACATTGAAACAACTTGCACAAAGGATCAACAATAAACACAAACTATGCCAAGAAAAATCCAATGACAAGATCCAGAGTCATAAAAGAATATGGCAATCTTCTAGAAGAAACAGTCTAAGAACAGATACCAGCCCCTCCAAGCTAGATAGTGCCATGTCATTAACTTAAAAACACAAACCCTTTTAAGTCTAAGACAACCGAAGCTTGTCTTGCCTCTCCTCTTCCTATATCCTCTCCTTTGTGCAGCAAGATCTCCTCTTGTGGGCTCCAACAAAAGTCAAGACTCAACTCTGTGTTGAGAGAAGTGGACAGGCCCACGAGGTCTTAAGAGGGTAGGAGGACCCACGCCTAACCTGTGCCTCTTCGTAAAGGTAATTTTTTTTATAAAAAACATTTTTTTTAATTTTCACATACTGGAGTTTTCCTGAAGTCCCCCAAATCAGGAGACAAAGTCCCCAAAATGAGCAAAGTTTCATGTTTTTGGGCCAAAGGTACCCGATACTTGGGGACTTCGACTGGGACTTCAGGCGATGTCTATGAAGCACCTGAACCGGTTTCTGGGACTTGGGGATGGTACCCAAGACGAGGACGCGAACCCAGCCTCTAAGTACGAGTACCCCTACAACACAGGTATTTTGCACTTTTGCATTTTTGCATCTCTTACCTTTGATACAGATATATACATATCTAGGAGACTATACTTCTGCTTGTATCTTTCTTTATTTTATATTTTCTTAGTTTTGGCATTTTCTAGGAGTTGCGTTTGCACTCCCACAGTTGTACTCTTACTAGACATATTGCTTGGTCCCATTGACCTAGTTTTGTGGTCATTTGTTGGATATTAATAAAATTATCCTATCTTATCTTATCATCTTATGCATTCCTGCTTTGTTCCTTGGAAGCAATTAAGGCATGCATTCTTCTCCAAGATTTGCACTTGACTCAATGATTCGGCTGTGTATAGAAGGTTTGATAAATCATTTTTAAAATATTCTTTCTTCCTTTTATGGCTTCTCTCAAAACCTTAATAATAAATAATTGACTAACTAAAAACAAGACTCAAGGCCTTCGTGCTTTGATACCATGATACTTTTATAATGTTACAAATATAAATAGTAAATAATAAATAAAATAATAAATAAATCAATAATAAAAATAATAATATTAATAAACAATTAATATTAGCTTTAAAAGGACGAGCCTCCTCAAAGAGGGATGCCCAACCATATAAATGGCAGCTACCAATTGTATAATTTCATCATCAATCATTTTATTCAATATGTATTATTTACTATGAAGATGGATCTCTACTTTATCTGAATACAGATTCTTCCGTAACACTTGGACTCGGTGTTACATATAAATACATAAGAAAGGCTTGCAAACATGATTAGAAAAGGACTCAATGGACTTATGTAAAAGATATGCTTTTATTACAATGCAGTCATTTGATACAATGGGATTGATCCCCTTTTATGTCAATAATGAGGTAGTTATGCTTCTGATTTAACATAAATACCTAATATTGTAATATCTAATTATTATTTTAATAGTGACTTGTAAATCGTAAAGCCTTATATTCTAACATTCGTAAATGCACAAGCACAACCCAACAATATGCCAATAAATGTAAATGCAATAATGCCCAAATGCTTCAGATGTCTTAATGAATTCTTAATCCTGAAAGAGTGTATGAGAACAATAAGCCAAATGAGAAAATGGAGGGGCATATAGAATATACAACATTCTAATAATGGGAAAGGACACTTCCCTTACTAGTGCCCAAATGCTTCAGAAGTCCTCATAAATTCCTAAACATGAAAGAATTTAAAAATGTATGAGGACGATAACTAAAATGAGAAAATGGAGGGGCATATAGGATATACATCATTCTCATCCCCTTAACTACAGCATTAGCTATCATGCAGTCATATGTCAATGTCCCCTTTGCAGGGTCTGCCAACATGAAGCATAAGCAGCAGCCACTCACAATGCAGCCCAATTACCTTGACGAATAAAAAGCATGTAAAGGCCACCTTTTAACATTAAAGTGCTTTCTTTTCCATTTTTCGGGCATCAATATCTTAAACACCCCATTAGCTATTTTTTGCATCCACAATTTAGTTGGTCCTGTTTGCATTTACTTGGGTTGTAAAATCTAACCTAGCTGTGAGTCAGAGAAAAGAACTGAGATTGATAACGTATACCAGGGAATATTAATTATCCCATTTCCACCCAATCAGTGCATGACTATGCAATGCCCAAACTAGTTAAAAAGCATGAAATAAATGTTGGAGTTCATTATAATAATCTTGCAAAATATATTAATACTCGAACACAGCAAATCCTCCTTTCGTTCTTAAGACTTAAAGTGACAAAATTCTTTTATGAAGAGTGATTTCTTAAAGACTTTAATCAAGAATAATGATTCATTACAACCTATATCATATAAAGCAACTCGATCAAATAAACAAACCTCAATCCGTTCATACAACACATGGTTCTTTGTGAAATATTTGTGTGTATCCTGTCCTTTAGCAAGCATCTCTGGATCTATCGGACCAAGTATACCTATTATACGTGCAAGCAATGTTGCCAAAGAATCATTTTGAAAAAGGACCTACAATTGAAAGCCAAGTCAATTAGATATACATTTGTTTGTATCACTGCATATAAAGATGTTAAAGAGCAAACATATATAAACAGATCCATCAAATTGTTATTTAATTGCTCTAGAACCTGCTATCCCGCTAGGAATACTATCAATTGATACAATCTGGCATGTGTGAGAAACTCAAAATTGGAGTAAGATCACGAATTTTTAAAGATTTCATAATTTATTTGAAAAGAAAAAAGACAAGATATTACTATAAATTCAATCATGTTACTAAGACAGTGAATCAACCACCTCACTAGACCACCTCTTCACAACGAGATGCGTATTACACATGTACTAACTTCAGTATATCTCTTTATGCATTTTGACCATTCATTTAACACAAGACAATAAAACAAATAGTCCAAAAAAGCATAATGTAAAACTATATATCCAACTGAGGTCTCAATGTAAGGCCATGGTATTCATAGAGTCTAGACAGTGTCCTTTGGACACAGTTATACTGTATTCTAGCTCTATAATAGAACAGAGAAAAAATATCAAACAAGCAAAACAGCACCATGCAGAGTGCACACTATCCAGATTTGGAATAATAGACCCTACCAAATTAATGCATATAGAAAAAACAACTGTGAAGTCATAGGATCAGAGCCAACTAAACTGAACAGGATAAATAAGAGTCAGTAATTTAGACATTGGCTGAAGAAAGTTGCCATTATAGAAACAAAAGAAAATGTCTATGTTAGCAAGATGTGGCCATGTGGTTCAGACGTGTTCACATCTTGACCAGTAACAAAGTTGAATTCCCTGGGATCCGTTTTATACAATGTATACATAACGGGATCATAAATAGTAATAACTGTCAATCTATGAAATGATAACTTTAAATAATATGGCCTATAGTAAAAAGGAATGAATCTCAACAACATCCCAAGGAAAAACAGCTGAGTTGCTCCTCATAGACCTGAAGGAGATCTGGCAATTTTCAAAATCTAACATATATTTTGATTCACAGAATATTCATAGATTTGGTAAAGGTAGTGATGAATAGACATGGTGTTAACCACCTAGTTCATCACTGAAAAGAATGTCGTGACAAAATTGGTGCAAGAATTTATATACAAATAACAAGATGATCACTGATGTATAAAGAAAAGATTCAACATAAAAGCTAAGATAAGATAAGATCATTTCATTAATGTGTAACTAAAGGCCACTAAAGTAGGTGAATGATGTTCGATTAACCCTAGTCCTAAACATGACTAATAACCATGTAGTTATGATGCAGTTGTTAAGCAGTTACCAAATTGTGTAAAGTATATGTAAACTTTTATATATGATAGAGATGCTCAATATGAGCCTTTTGCTCCATGTTTCCGCTTACTTGATCTTCTTGATTTCTTTATTTACATTCTAACAGTGGTTATCAGAGCAGTTAGGGTTTCAAAGGCCTAGTTGCTAAGTACAAGATGAGACGTTGGGGTGATCCACAAAGGTGAGAAGAGGGGCCGCAGAAATTGAGGTTGGGTGCTGAGTTCCTTTTCCATCAAGTAGCCGGTGGAGCTCACGGCAGTGGAACAGAGCTTGAGGTTGGAGAATGTGAGGCAAAACGCTGGCGAGAAACCGCTGCCAAACAATCGCCGCCAAGATATTCATTGTCTTGGATAATCAGAGCTTCAAAAAAGTCGTTGGCACTATTTTGGGATGCCTTTGGCATTGCTGCTACTCACCGTGAGCACACAAGAGTCCTGGCAAGGAAAGCGATGGTGCTTCAGATGAGCAGACGTGCATTTCAAAATAAGAGAAGAGCGAAGCAACAGTTTATAAACTATTTATTTTTGAATTGGTAAAGTTTTGTGTGATTTGAAAGTGGTGAACCACAGTTTCATTCTCTTGACAAGAAAATTGTTTTGAATGAGATTATCAATTAATGCATCTGGTTCAAGCGTTAATCCGTTGCCATGTGAATCGCTTTTGTGTATGGACACATTTGACAATTCCATGGATGAATGGTAATGTTTTAATTTTTTATGTGCATCAACGCAAAAGAGAAGGCGGCACCCTAAGTGGAAATGGATTGAAGCTAGTTGTTATCACTAACCTTGTAGCTGCCTATGTATCGTGGATCCAGGATGGATGGTAGAGGGGCAAGCAACTAAGGAGGTGGAACCAAGACTGCCTAGACTCTCAAATGGATTGTTGTCACGCCAATCAAGACAATCTTCGTTTTATGTTGTCTAAGTCTGAGACAACAAAGGGGGAGACCCAGATCTACTCCTGACAGAAGAGATCAAACCTAGACACCAGATCAGATCAAGTAGGCTTGAGGTATGTAAGGTGTAAGGTAATTGAAGACCCTAGATCTATGGGAGATGTTACCAGGTGTGCCAAGGCTTTGGATTAGGGTTTTGTAAGTGTTAAGTTCGATCCAAAGTGGAACCAAGGTAGCTTATGGGGTGGATACAAGACCTGGGGTTGAGGTACTAGCAACTGATGAAGATAATCACTGCCTTGGGAAACGTAACCAATGCGGGGTGAGTAAGGATAGAGCTAGGAGTATCTAGTACGAAAGGGGTAGACTCAATGAAAGATGTGACAATGTCAAAGTACCTGAGTCATCAAAGAAAAGTCAACTTTCAGGGAAAAGAGGTCAAAAGAGGGCTAGTGCTAGGATTGGAGATCAATGCTTGTTGGGCCTTGGGCAATGGAGTCAGTATCTACACAGTGTTAGAGTGAACCCACTTGGAATATGACCTAATCTATGGACCCAGAAAAGTGTTTGGCCCGAAAAAATCAGTTTGCAGGGGAAACCAGCAGAAGGAGGCCTAGCGCTAGGGTTTGGAGGGACAGATCCTCAGATCTAGGACAATCTAGGAGGCATCAGCTCAGCGTTGGAGGAGAAATGGGATGTGGATGAACTGATCTACAAACCCAAGTTGGAAAATTGCCGAAAAAATGAGATCTGAAAAAAGTCAAAATCTGATGAGGAGTGCTAGGGGGCTAAAAGTTAGTTTTTCAGATCTAGGGTCTTCTGGCAAAAACTAGCTCAGCGTTGGGGGTGTTCTGGAGTGAGGGAGACCTGATCTATGAACCCAAGTGATTATTTTCCAAAAAAAAACAAATTTTCAGTGGGGCACTAGGGTTTAAACAATCAGTTTTTCAGATCTAGGGAAAACCAACAACCTTTTGGACAACATTGAAGATGAAATAGTGAAAGAAATGCCCGATCTACAAAACCCAGCAGTGGTTTGTCCAAAGATCGAACGGTTCCCCGATTAAGTGTTTTTGGATTTTTTAATATTTTGGAGTTTTCAGTAAATTGAAGAAAAGCAGGTACAATGGATTGAGATCATGGAAGAAAAGAACCAACATGTAGATCTTACCTAGAAAACCTTGTAGATGCCTTGATGATGATGATCCCTGCTATCCCGATCAATTTGAGAGGCTTTGAGCAATTTCTATGTCCAACGTTTTGCCCCAAGGAGTCAATGCGCCCTCTGTCCTGCACAACAAATGTCAACCATATCAGATTTGTTGCCACATGAGAAAAAAGATAAATGCTACAAAAAAATAGCAAGAGAAAATCATAGATCACAATGACACTAATGAAAACCCCTGATAAAAACGAAGACAATCCAAGCGAGTTGAGGTCCCCCTCCAAAAAGGCCCAAGCTGAAGTCGCCCTCCTGTAGACAAGACAAAGATTCCCAAAAATATATACATCTTGCAACAATTTCCCGAATGCTAGGAAGCAAAAGACTTTCCAATCACCATCTAAGAACGCCAAATGCAAAGGAGATCCAAAAAATATTCGCAAGAAAGTTTTTATATTAATCAAATCCAAGAGCCAAAGACCCCTTACAAATGAAAAGCTCTCTCCTTTAAATAGAAATGAGAGAACCAAAACCCTAAACACTTTCCAAACGAGTGGCTAAAATTAAAAGATATAAATGTTCTAATCAACAATTGAGATGAACTCAACATACCATACATGGATCAAAATAACCATAAAGTACCAAAGTGGACTAGATCACCCATAAAGAGGGTACCCCACTCAACAAGAAATAAATGAAGCACATGGTGGGTCCATGCAATGTTAACCAACTCCCTCTGGGTACCCCATGGCACAATAAAATAATATAATATTTTAATTTTTTTACTTTGTGCCTCCTTGAGGAAATTGTGAGCCTCCCAAAAGCTCCAAAAAATAATATAAAAATGCCTGAAAAATAGGTATGGACCCAATCAGGTGCTGCAACTGCTGGAGGTGTGGAGGACATCACTCTCATCATCATGACTCATCCCATGTCATTTCCTTGCCTCAGTAGCCCAAATCGATTTCTTCAATAGCCATTTAATCATTTTTTAGTCTGCCTTGGGAAATGTGAACTTGCCAAAACAGCCTCCTAGGGTGCCTGCGTTGTCCAACTGAGCCCACCAGCCTTTCTAGGATGGGGGTACTATGGTACAATCAAGTGGCTGCACCCCCTATGCCCCATACAGCTCCCTAGGAGATCCAATAAAAACATCTCCCTCCTCAGACACATCATCCTATGAAGCAAAACTACATCAAAAGAGTAAAATGAGCCTAACCATCTCTGCAAGTGCCCGGAACTAAAAATAAACTATCTCATTAGACTCAGAGAGTCCAAATCCATCTAGGGTGTATACTCATAACCTTTCTAGGTCTCTACCTGATAATCAACCATATCCAATAGACAATATAATCATCTGTAAATGACCAGATACCAATAATATAACTCAGACTATCATCCACCTACTGCAAGTGCTATAAGGCTAAGACATGCTCTACAAATCATTTAAGCAACAATCACAACAAGTAGCAGTCATCTCTCTGGCGATACATCAACCAAATACATATATAGGGTTTTATTTATTATTACTCAGACCAGACTTTCAGGACTATACTCACTTCATAGTTGTAGTCAATTTGCTAGTGAAGGCTGAAGGCTGAAATTGACAAGGCTAGGGCAAAGGATGACTACCTACTTAACATCATGACACTTTGGATATGGAAGGGAAAACTCACTATAACCACATGTTGGACAAACAACAACACAAGGAATGGCAATGCCTCACAAATGGTTGAGTTGTTCAGAGAGTGCTTATTCAACTTAGGTATCATGTCTACATCAAGTTTGATCCAGTTTCATTAGGACCATCAATTTTATTCCCATGGCCTTTTTGTCCTATATGACCCTTTGGGACTTCACCAGTGCTTAAAAGCACAGCTAATTGCAGCTTTCATCCAGGACATATTCAAATTTATAAGGTCAGCAATATTTGGATATAGCATATATTTAACCATTGCTTTTGGGACCTTTTCTTATACCCTTCAAGGGGTATTTTGGCATTTCATTGCTCTTGCCCTTTGCTCACATATGTTAAGAAACACATTTTAGAATTTTCATTTTGCATGGGCGCATATATAAACATTTCTAATACAAGTAGTACATGAGCTTTCAGTTTTAGCCAACAACATCTCAAGTGACCAGGGGGAGTTCTGCACAGTGCCAAACATCGAGACAACCGACCTGAATGATTTAGGCATATAATCAAATTCACCAAAGGCAAGTTTTGTCACCAACTCAGAGCCGAAACACAATATAAACAAGGAGGTTTGTCCAACAAAGGTTCTAGCAGGGAAAGGTCCTCCATGCCACAAGTCAAGTAGTAAGTCAGGTTAAAACAAAACTGGAAGGTAATGGATAGGTGGAGATAGTGAAAGATGAAGCCAACACTAGCAAGCCAAAACAATGGTGGGAATGACTACCTCTATTCTCCCTAAGGAGGGTAAAACCAATGAGTATAGATCAGGAACTTCCAAGTCTAAGTAGGGACATCAATACATAATACAAAATACATCCAAGTCCATATATTTATGACCGCTAGATCATGACACTAAATGCTAGTATATGTCGCCAAAATGAGTATAAGAGCAATAATAACCATAACACAATATAATAAATGCCGAGTCATAACCATGTAAACAATCCATTTGATCCATCATTTGTCCAATGAGAAAATACTAAAACCAATCTAGGCATCATCAACTGCTCTGCAAATGACTAAATGGCTACATCAGTCCTCGAATCTGAGTTCCTGAGACTTAGTCCTAACATGGGAGAGTATAATAGTCCACCAACAAAATAATGATCCGTCAAAACTACTCATCTCAGCATCTCATTTGTAAGAGATCTGGCTGAAAAATGTACTGTATCTGAAAAATAGAATATGGTAGCCTGGCTACTATATATGTGATAACACTAGTTGTCATCATTGTGGTTGGAATGGCAGGAAGTGGCAAGACAACGTTGTTGCATCAGATTGTTGCTCACATGAATGATGTCTTCCACTCCTCCAGCAGTTTTAGCACTTGGATGGACCCACATCCATCTCTCCGGCATATTTTATTATTTTCTGTAGCTTTTGGAGGCTCACGATTTCCTCAGAGATGCACTATTTTGAACTTAAAAAATTATATTATTTTTATTGGCCCATGGGGACACTCTAGGGCGTTAGTTAACACCCCTTGGACCCACCATGAGCTTTATTTAATTTTTATTGAGTATGATCCCCTCTCCTAGGGTGATTTGGTCCATTAATATATTATATTATTGTATTGATCCATGTACTTTATGTTGAGCTCATCTCAACCGTTGATTAGAACAATTTGATCTATTAATCTTAGCCACTCATTTGAAAAGTGGTTATGATTTTGGTTCTCTCATTCCTATTTAAAGGAGGGAGCTTCTCATTGTAAAGTGGTCTTTGGCTCTTCGATCTGGATAATAGAAAACTATTTTTGTGGAAATTCTTGGATCTCCTTTGCATCTGGTGTTCTTAGATGGTGATTAGAAAAGCTATTGCTTCCTAGCATTTGGGTATTTGTTGTCATATCTATATTTTTTGGAAACATTGTCTTGTCTACAGGAAGGCGACTTCAACTTGGGCGTTTTTTGAGGGGTTCCTCAACTCGCTTGGCTTGGCTTCGTTTGTATCAGAGGGTTTTCATTAGTATCATTATGATCTATGATTTCATCTTGCTATTTTTCTGTAGCATTTGTTATTATCTTGTGACGCATCAAACCTGATATGGTTGACGTTTGTTGGGCAGGAGAGAGGGTGCAATGGCTTCCTTGGGCAAATCGTTTCACATAGAGGCTTCCTTCAAATCTTCTCAAATTGATCAGGACGACATAGATCATCATCATCAAGGCATCTACAAGGTTTTCCAGGTAAGATCTACAGGTTAGTTCTTCTTTTGTAGATCTCAATCCATTGGCATCTTCATTTTCATGTTAAAATCCTAAATATAAAAAATCAAAAAATATTATGGATCAAATCACTTGATTTCTCGGCAAACCATTTCTGGGTTTTGCAGATTGAGTCAAACCCTAAGTGGGTCTTCAAAAACGTTTTGCTAAAGTGACTCCATTTGGCCCAAATCCCAAGGCACTATTCTCCAAACCCTAGCGCTACCCTTGATGTTTCCTCCTTCTTTTGCAATTTGATCTTTTCCTAGTGGCTCGGGTGCTTTGATACTGTAATACCTTCTTTCGAGTCTCCCCTTGGTACTAGGCAGCCCCAATCATGTTCTTACCCTCCCTACATTTGGTCATGTTTCCCAACACAGTGGATTTTGTCATCTTTTGCTAGTACCTTAATCTCAGATCTAGTAATAAGCTTATAGGTCACTTGTATTTTGAACTTGGATCAAATTGCATATCTCATAAACCCCTGATCCAAGCTCACCTTGTGACTTCATCCATAGATCTAGGGTTTACTCCACCTTACACCTTACGTACTTCAACTCCATTTGATTTGATCTAGTGTTTTGGTTTGATCTCTCCTGTCGAAAGTAGATCTGGGTCTCCCCCATTGTTGTCTTGGGATAAGACAACATCAAGTGAAGATTGCCTCGATTGGCGTGACAACCATCTATTTGGGAGTCGAGGCTATCTTGCTTCCACCTCTTTAGTTGCTTATCCATCTACCGTCCATCCTGGATCCACCTCATAGAGGCAACTACAAGTTTGGTGATAACATTTTGGCGCCGTTGCTGAGGAGATAGAGGCTTACCTTGGTCCATCTATTTTACCTTCGGTGTCTGTGAATTTATTCACATCTTTGATCATTCATATCAAATCCAGTCTAACTTCAGTGATTACATTTTATATGTCTAAATATTTACAACCACTGCATGAATTTCACTTACCTCTCCTACGACATCATCCGTTGGTGAACATGGCAATTCGTTCACCTGGCGACTCCACAACGCGACTCCACTGAGAAGCGAACCCATCCCATAAATCATAATGAATTCAGATATATTTATCAGACGCATGAAGGAATTAAATGAAAGTATAAATGAAGCTAAAAGACGAATAAACAGAGGGGATAAATGGAGGTCAAACTACAGGTATGAGGATGATCGTGAGCATGATTATGGGTATGAATTTAGTTATCACAATCTTTATGATACCCACCAATTTCCTCACCCATGAAATAAAGATTTCCCAACCATCCTGAGTGGACTAGTAAGCAAGCATCAAGTGAATGATCCTTGTAATCCTCTTCATCAATGTAATACAAGTTTTGTCGTGACTACCCTTAATAAACTTGCAAGTCGACATGAACCTAGAAGTCAGTCCGAGTCAAAGCCTTATAGCCAAGTAACCAGAGCTATTAAAAAACAAGACAAACAGTGTCCTTTTGACTTTTCTGAAATACTGGGGGCACCTCATCCTATGCCAAACGATTACACTAGGAGGTTGCCCCGGTTTAATGGAAATAAGGATATATCTATTGAATGTCATTTGGATATTCTGGGGGATTACATGGAAATTAGAGGTGCGGACAATGAAGATGTTTATATGCGAGCCTTAGGAGAATCCTTGCGAGGGGATGTTCAACTATGGTTTGATCATTTAGCACCAGAATCCATCACTGGGTATGACATGTTCACAGATTTGTTGATAGATAAGTGGGGTAGGAACACTGATAATTATTTTGATTGTAAATCTAGCAATGATTGTGCAGTTAATAATCAGTATATTGGCAATTTGCTTTCTCAATTGGATCATTCCTCCCCTGAAATGTTCCAAATTATAAGCGTGCCTGCAATCCATAAGAATATTACAGAGTACTTTGAGAATAATGTTTCAAAACCTCATGCTGAAACTAAGAGGGATATCAATCAAATCATACAAGATACTCTGTTATTATTACCTGAAGCAGTCACAAAGCAAGTCTTGGATTTAATCCGTGGGAGGGAACCTAACAATCACCATCAAGAAACATCTATAGTTGAGCCTTCCATTTGTGAGTCCATTATAGAGCCTTTAGAAGAGCAACTCCATAGTCATTGCCTAATTGACGATAATTTGAGTCAGTATTCAAGCTATCCGAATCTGGATTCATAATTTGATTATGTCTCTGCAGAAGAAGAAAAGGTTGAAATTAATCAAATTTCCGTGGAGGAGCAATCATGTGGTCATATTATGGTTGAAGACCAAGTTTGTGAGGATGATAAGGAAGTTAGAAATGAACATAGTGATGTTTTTTCTTATCAAATGAATGATGATGATCAGTTATCCTCAGTTGAATGTAATGAACAATCTAAAGAAGAACAACCACATGATGATGATATACTAGTGAGCGAACTTGACCTAGAACGTTCTTTGTCACATCTTTCGAGCTGGAATCTATGTCCAAATAGTCATCAAGAGCCTCCAAGGAATGATTCTTGTAATGTTGTTTCTATTCCCCATCAGATTTGTGGCCAAGGTGATTTGGTTGAGGAGATTAATCATAGTGAGTCTAGTTCTCGAGAGGCTAGTGTTAATATTGCCAATTTCTTTAACAAATGTCCCATATCGCATACAAGATTGGTGTTAGCACCTTTAGGTGATGCAAATCAAGTTTTAATTTTTCAATCCACCCTCCCATCCCAACTTTTGAAGTCTTTTTGTATGGTGTCATGCGAAATTTTCGGTATGGAATCTCGAAAGTGCCAAGTGGTCAATGGTAAAACATTTCATCTCCTTTCATCCTTGGTGTATAATGCTTTCAATTTTGCTAACTTCTTTGATTAGGTTATTGAAAAGCTCCATAAAGACCAATTCCATATTTTTCTCATTTTTTAAACAGCAAATGGGGTTAATCTCAAATTCTGGTTTATTGATCTCTAATTTGTCCCTATTTTGTTTCACCATTTATCATAATGTGAGCATGATTGAGTGTGCTAACCAAAAAGATGAGGGAAACAATGATGGCCTAGGAGGGATGAATCATGTATCGTATTCTTTTCTTTCATCAAATTTAAACTTGCATAAATTTTATGATCATATCGATCTATGGATGGAAGAAGTTTGCAACAATCAATCCCATTCCTGGCATGATTTCATTTCTCTTTATCCATATCTTTCTTTGATTTTCAAACAACAAGTTATAATGGCTTCAATTTTCATTCACATTACTTACAAGCCATCTTTGACTTGTTGTATCATTACCTGTAAAGAAAGCTCAATAGATTCGTTCAGCAAGTGGTTGCATTGGATTTATGATTACTTAACACTTGTCTAAATTGGTTAGAGTAGGGTAGGTAGGATTGAATAAGCCTCTGTTAGGCAGTAGTTTTTTTTATTAATGTCCACTAATAAGCACTAATGGCCAAAAAGTAGGTCAACGGGACTGTTGGTTACAATGATATGTTATGCATGCGGGAGCATCAACCGATCTCCCGTAAAGAAATACAATATAATATAAACAATACAAGTGAAATGGAGAGAAGAGAGAAGTAAAGATGTGTAAGGCGAGCTAGTCTATAGCATGGGAGAGCACTTGCTCCAATTCCAACCCTATAACCTTGCCCAAGGGTGAAGGAGCCCGGGCGAGCAAGATCCAGGAGCCAGAGTAATCAAGGAGGGTCTGGTGCTCCTAACATCCGAGGCTGAACGAGGAGAACTGTGGGAACTACAGAAGTGTCTGCTGCCCTGATCCGAAACTGGTAGGTGGGTGCCCTCTGGGACGATGTTGGCAGGGTCTGTAGGGTCCCGAGCGCCTCACAGAGGGGGTTCTGGTACGGGGCTGCTGCTGAGATCTCGTGGGTTGGGAACTTCCAGCCCTTACTAATCTGGGAGTTGGGTCGATGTCAAGGTCAGTAGATCTCTTGGTGCCTCTAGAAGATGGTAGCCTGTTGAAGAATGTCGTGATCTGTTGTGTGGTGTCTGGTCTGGTGGGAGGCTGGAGGAGCTACACGCGAAATCAAAGGACCTCCTGGATATAGACATCTCTGATCAGTGTACGTGAAGAAAGCGGCTAAAGTTTGGAGGCCCCTGAACAAACAATAGAAGAGTCCTCTGATCTAATAGTAGACAAGACATCTAGAGATAAAATGTGATTCGGTTTCCACTTCCTGAAGATAACACAGTTGGCAGATCCTCTCTGATCTATCAATCTGATGATCTGATTCAACCCAGAGTCTATGAGAGCCTACTCTAAACTGTCCGAGAGGGATCCAAAGAGCATGCATCCAATGGCGAAACGTATACTAGGGCCAGACAATGAGCTCGGCTTTGATCTCCAAGAAGTGCTCAGCATAAAAGGCCATCTTTGGGCGCAATCCTCCTGGAGGATTAATCCAAGTAACCTATACGAACTGCTTGTAGATATCTTCCCTGATGATTTTGTTTAACTCTTGTCTAGTTGGCAGAAGGTGTCCAGGAGCATCCAAAGAGTACTGGAACGGGGGAAGACGATCTAACTAGATCCCTACTGAAGCAAGAAGGCTCGAGACCCCTGTGAGCCAACATTTGGTCCTGCCTAGGTGGGGAGCGTTGGCTATAGTCTGAGCAGAACAATAAGCTAGAAAAGGGTACCTGTCTCGGCCTTTGGTTGAGTCGGCTAATCCTCGGATCCGATGCAGGAAGGAAACCAATCTGAAGACTGTCTCGAGGCGGAAGGGCTGGGCTCCAAAATCAGCGAGGATGTTGTGTTGTGGTACTGTTTGTTTACAACTGATGATACGTCGGAGAATAAGGATTTGGACTCTTTCGGCCAATGCCCAATCTGCTTCAAGTAAGGAGGGTCCCCAGATCTCTAATCCATAAAGAACGGTAGGACGGATCAAGGTGTTTAGCAGATCCATCTTGAATGAGATATCCTGGAAATGGTGACGAAAACATCGTCTCTCGAGGAGGGCTAGGGACCCGTACCCTTTGTTGATTCAAGGCTGGAGAGCTGGTCGTAGACTGAAGCGGGGGCCAGAGAACTGCACTCCTAAGTAAGTGTAAGTACTAGTGATCTCAACCTCCTCCCCTTTATATAAGAAGCGAAAGTCTGAAGTTTTCTTCACCCCATTGAAGATCATAACCTTAGTTTTGCTCAGATTCACAGTCAGCTTCCAGAGTTCACAGAACAGGGCTAGGGCATCAAGTTGTCTCTGCATACCTTCCAGGGAGGAAGATAGGAGTACAATGTCATCAGTGAAAAGTAGGATGGAGATCAGGACCTGGTGGAGGAGGCACCCATCTGTCTCTTCGGTATGCTCATGGAGGAAGGTCTCCAACTCGTCAATGTAGATCCCAAACAGGGTGGGGGACAGCGGACAACATTGTTTCACCTCAATGGTGTTGCGGATGAACTCGGATAAAAGTGATTGATTCTCGTCCATTGATCTTAGATCACTAGAATCAATGTGGACCCTTGATCTAGAAACCTTTCATTTAAATTCATGAGGCAAACAAAAAGGCAAGGGAAAGGCATTCATTCATTCACCAAGAGTGTTGGAGAAGTCGAGTTTTTGAAAGAGAGAGAAGGCAGAGAAGGGCACAAATTCCTAGGATCTAAGACTGTCACGAATTCCAAGACCATACAGCAGGAGATGTTGGCACAATTTTCTAGAGTGATTCTGGAACAGAAATCGAGGCATAAACAGCAGCACATAAATCGAGGAACTGCACGAAGTTTGAGCAATGAGGAGGAACTTTGGCCCAGTTTTCGAGAAGTTTGACTACACTTTTATTGCAGTCCATACAGGCATCCGTACAGTGTTTTTCTGGGTGGACTGGGCACAGATTTCGAGATAGTGAAGGCACCAAATTCGAGGTACTTTGTTGTTGTACCAATGGGCACACAAACCGAGGTTGAAGACACTGTTTATCACAAAATTTGAGCAGCAGGAAGACTATGAGAAGCAGTTCGAGTAGGCCTGAGAAGTGCATGAATTTCTAGACATTTAATGCACAAAAATCAAGGCTTCAATAGCACAGATTTTGAGGCATTGAATTTGGTCTTCTGGTGGTTGAGATAAGTTGTACTCTGTGTTATACTGCTGTACTTTTCCTTTAATAAGAAAATAATAAAAAGCACTCCCTCACAGGTTTTCTCCCTTGGGGTTTTTCCCTGGGGCATTGCTCAGAAACACTGAGTCTGAAATATTTTTATGTGTGGCTGAGTTTTCTTTCTCCTCATTAAAACTGTAAATTTTTCCATAATGTTCCAAGTTACAGAATTCTTTGTTGGAAAAACTCATTTGCAGTAGTCATATATGAATGGGGTTGGGCATTAAACTTGATGTTCTGAGACAAACTTGAAACCAGATTGGGAAACAGTGAAACTTTTACATGGTATTAGAGCTGAGTTAAAGAGAAGGGCAGAATACACAGACTGAGTTTTCAGACTTTCAAAGAGAGACACTTTTGTTCACCAAACATATTTTTGGACTTTCATTTTCAGTGAGATGGCTATTGGGTTAAGGTTGGAAAACAGGTTGGATGGGGAAGCCAATTTCAGTCCTTGGAAAGCAAGGATTGTATTGATATTGCAGGAGAATGGTTTGTAAGACATTGTGAACAGCACTCAAGCTAATCCGGTGATGGTACCCTCATTTGTTGATGCAGCAGCTTTGAAAGCCTTCAACAAGAAGAACATTAAGGCTAAGAGAATTATCCTTGATGCAGTTAAGGACCATGTGATCCCACACGTGACCAATACGGATCGTACTGACCAATACGGATCGTTCTTATCAAATGCGAGATGCCTTAGTCTGCATGTACCAAAGTTCCAATGAAAACCAAAAGATGGTATTGAGAGAGAAGTTGAAAAGCATCGGGATGGCTAAATCTGAAAATGTTACTTCCTACCTCACTAGGATCACACAGGTGAGAGATGAGTTTGGAGCAGTTGGGGAGGTTGTACCTGGTCATGAGCTATTGTGGACGGCCTTGAATAGCGTGGCCAAGCCATGGGCTATGTTTGTGGAGGCAATTGTGGCTAGGTAGAACATGCCTTCCTGGGATTATCTTTGGGATGACTTTGTTCAAGAGGAGACCCGAAGGAGATATGTGCAAGGCAGTTCATCTTACAGCAATGATGATGAGGAGAATGTGGCATTAAAAGCCGAGGGGAAGAAAAAGAAGTCTAAGAGTCCCAAGGATAGGGCTAAGCAATAGGGTGGTGATCAAAACAAAAATTTGAGCAAAGTGAAATGATTTGCTTGCCAGAAGTTTGGGCACTATGTTGGACAGTGTCTGAACAAGAAGAAGAAGAAGCAGCAGACAACAATTGCGACGAAGGTTGATGAGTATGCAGCTAGATTTGAGAGACTTTTCTCTTTGTATTGGACATTCAGAGAGAGCATCCATTACCAGCGCAGATGTAGAAGAGGATAGAGAGTACTCACTGTTGGTTGGCAAATCTTTGAGTGCATCCACCACCACATGCACCTGGTACACTGATAGTGGAGCTTCTAGCCATATAACAGGTGTGCAGGATATGTTTTCAGAGTTCACACAAACAAGTTTGAATTAGGATGTGGTTTTGGGAGATGACATCATTGTTAGGGCAATTGTGTGAGGGACTGTCACCTTTCAAAGGGAATCTGTTACCACCTGAGTTGCACTCATTTGGACTTTTAAGTGACCTGCCAAAGATAAACAATTACTTGTTCAATTTTCTAGTTCAGAAGCCCATGCAGACCTTCTTAGGCCCTTTTAAAAAAAATTTAACATGTTCATACCCCATGGGGAATTGTAATAAAATGACTTAGCATAATGACTTTATGTAAAATATTTGGTTTCCTAGTACTTAGTCATCAATACATTATTCCAGGGTGTTTTTTCTTTGTTAAATATTTATCATTTTTAAACGATAAATAATTTTCGAGTTTTTTCACTCAAGCCTCCAAAGCCTTGGTGGTTAGGCCTTGGGAGATTATTAAAACCTATGTGTCAATGTATATTACCATGATAATCATTATTTTGAGTCATTATGAACATGTCCTAAGTCCCCCATAGGTTTTTTTTAATTTTCGGAAAAAAATAGTTTTTACAGGCTTATTTTTAATAAGTTAATTGTAAAAGTTCAAAAGGTCATAAAAGTGGGGCTAGGACATTGTTTTTGCCACGGGGGTGCTCATTGTCTAACTCAAAGCATCCACTTAACCCCTAAACCCACTTTCCTAAGTTTTCGAGTAATTATTTATCTCGAAAATTAATTATTACTCAAAAAAACCCAAAAAAGACCAAAAATTTGGAAAAAGTGAAAAATTCGGCAACTCATAAATACATGGAAACTTGTCGAAAATGAGTTATGTGAGTTGGCAAAGTAAAGCGGTAAGTATCCTAAGGATTTTGGAAGGTCAAATCATGTTATTTCCAAGTAAACTAAAGCGATGGAAATTTCCTCCAAGTGGGTGCGCATTTTCCAAGGAAAGCTTGCATTTTTTGGGAATTGTGTTGAGTTTTGAGTGTTGTATTTCCATTTTTTTAATCTTACCATTACCAAACACATAAAGCACTACTTCCTAGCACTTTTCATTCGAGCTAGACTCGTCCTTTAGCAAGTGCGCCCTCCCTTGAACTTGCTCTTTTATATTTAAACAAGGCTTTGCTTCTCATTTTCTCATGATAATTAGAGGACCGAAAGGCTGTTGTAGCTCTGCTATTGTAGTTTGTAATACCTTTTGGAATAATAAAGGCTTTGGAGGCAGATCTATGGTGTAACGCTTTTAATGTGTGTATGGTAATTGTCAAGTGTTTATGAGGTATAATCTGTCTTGTTTTCTTTGCTTTATGTTGGTTGAATTTGGCCTTTGTAGGGGAGTTGTATCCTAGTAGGATAAGATTAAAAAAGCTTGTTTGCTTCATAATCTTATTGTTCATTTGCAAGTAGATTTCTTAGAATGGCATGTTCATTTTGTTTAATGCTCATGTTTTCCATGTTTCTGTTGTAGGTGACACCAAGCTCTTAACCATTTTTTGTGCAAGGATTTCCAAGTTTGCAGGTGATCTCACTTAAAGAAGGGGTTGAGCTTGTTTGCATCCTCCTCGTCTTCAATTTCTTATGAAAGACATAGTCCCTCGGTGTTCTACCAAAGCAAACTCCACGGCCCAAAGTTCTCAAACTTTCAACTCTTTTCTTGTCTCTTTCCTTCACCATTTCAAAATTAAATTCTTCCAGTTACTAGTTACTTTAAGCAGTGTTAATCATTTTAGTGCATAAAAAATATCATAAACTAATTTGATTTGCATTTGCATTTATAACTTTAGATCTGGTTTTAAAAGGCTTACAATTCATAGATCTAACTCCCAAAACTAAGTACTTGCATTCTATATTTTCATATCATTTAAAGCACTTGAGTTATATGCTAAATTTCTTATGTTTTAATTGATTAATCTAGCACATTTAGCATAAGCTTGTTGGCTATTTTGCAGCAGTTGATGATCAGGTAGAGAGGCATTCTGGCGAAATTATTTAAGCCATCAAGAAGCCACCTTTCTTCCTACCTCTTCTTTGGGTAGTTTTAAAACCCCAAAATTTGTAAACTTGTGTTTCCTATTTACAAAGGAACACAAGTACTTCTCATTGTAATCATTGTTAAAAAAAGAGAAGCAAATGGGCAGCCAAGTGCCCACACCCCATCCCCCATGGAGGTTCGTTTTTTTTTCAAGTTCTTTTACTTTCTTAAGTTAAACTTAACTAATCCGGTTGTGTTCTCGGAAAGGAGAGTATCAACACTGTGATTTAACACAACTCATATTTAATTCTAAAACTCTTAAAATAAACAAGGCTTCAATTCACGTATGCTCTTGTGAGTCGTGACCACTGCAGGCCGTTAGCTGGATCGGTGGGACAATCAGAAAGGGATTGGAGTGACTAGTAATTAGTTTCACTCTAATTAAATTCCCCGAGTGAAAATCAGGCACTTCTTGAAATTACTTGTTGGTGGGGAAATTCTACAAGTGAAGCGGGAACAACTAGAATGTGACCGTGGGGCCTGTTGCCACCTAATTCACACTTCAGGTAACGTGGCAAAATTCTGCAAGCCACTAGGCGCAATCTTGGGGGCAAGCTTGAGCCAAGTTTTGTCACCTGATACTCGGCTCCTCCGTCTAGGCCAACTCCTAGCGAAGCCAAGGGTGGTGGACCCTAATAAAGAAAAGTCTAAGGTTGTTTTCTAACTACAAAAGCAAGAAACACAAATTTGCTAGGGGTTTTAATACGAAATGGATGAAATTAAAGACTACCAAAAATTGCAAACAAGATTTACTTCAGCAACACTTTAACTCAAATTAGATACACAAGGAGTATGTCCAAAACCTTTATCCGATGCGGCTCCCCGCAAGGAATATGTGGGCTGGTTGGAGTCTTTGAGACATTTTCAACACTACAGCAACAAGGGTGTATCCTAACAATATCTCGAGCTCACTTCCCAGTTGTTCCAACTTCCTTTGTGGATTTTTCCACCGCAACGGATCAATTCGAGGCGTTGGATTTTCGCCTGGGGAGATTAATTTGGAAGTGGAAACTAATTAATCTAGTCACTTGAATCCCTTTCTAATACCACCAACTGATCAGACGAAGCTACAGTGGAAGTAGAGCATACGGGGACGAAGGCCTTGTGAGTTTAAAAGTTTTTTAGCAAAGTTTTCTGATTAAAAAAAACGGTAAATCCAAGGAGTCTCTTTCCAGATTCAGTACTCGAGCAAGCCCTTATCCATGAACCTGTACTCAAGAAAGTGAGGGGGTTTATTTTAAACTCAACAGTGCATAAAAATTAAAGTTTTTTAATTACTACACTGCTCAATTTTTTTCCCTTATGGTACTTCGGTTTAGCACAGTGGGTAAGTATTCAGATTACTTTTGCAAACTTGAATAAAACAATGAAATAGTGAAAGAGAGAAAGAAAGGAACAAACTACACTAGCAACATAAAAACCACCAAAAGGACACCGACGCAAANAGGCACTCCGCATGTTTTTGTCTTGTATGCGGAAGTGACCATGCACTAGCTAGGCTACTTTACTTTGTAATGTTGTTTTATAAAGTTTAAAGTGACTCTTATATAAATGGGACTTTTTATAAAGTATTTCCTTGTTTTAATTTTATAAAGTGACTTTATGATAAAGTGCACTTAGTTCATAAAGTAAATGTGACTTTATTAAAATTAAATATAACCACTTTTGGGGGGAAAGTTTCTCAACCCTTGATCTTGAAAAGGCAAGATTTAATCTTGGCCTTTGGATTTAGGAATTGGGAAGGTGAAAAGTCACTCTCAAGTTATAAGAGAGAGCCTAAGGTAGTGTGCAAGACAAGTTGAAGGAAAACATTTCCAAGAGTGAGCATTTGGCTGAGTTATTTGCAGAGAGAGAGAGAGCTGCAATTTTTCTCAAGTGGGCACAAATCCCAAGAAGAAAAAAATTTTCTCAAGAGGGCACAAATCTCAAGGAGCTGGGCAGTTTTCAAGGCATTTAGTTTCTATTGAGTACTGTCCCGTACAATGCGTACGGTACAACAAAGGCACATTTTTCGAGGAAAAAATTCTGGGCAAGATTTTTTAGAAGCGAAAAACAAAAAAATTTAAGCACAGAAGTCCATATAGTTCGTACATTCTGCTGGTGGCACAGAAATCGAGATGGGCACAGAAATCGAGGTGGGCACGAAAATCGAGAAATCCGATACAATCATTAATGCTGAAATAAATGTTGCTGTAAATAATTTTTCTGCCTGATAAATGCTGCAACAAAATTCTCTTGGACTGGTTTTTCTCGGGGTGGGGTTTTTCCAGGGTCACATTGACCAAAAATCTATTGTTTTATGGGTTTATCAGTCTATTGTTTTTTATGTGTATTTCCACTGCTACAAACTTAGTTTTTTCAATGTTTCAGCTTCAAGGTAGTTGGGTTTTATGCATGTAAAGTAATTTTTACTTAATGACAGTAAAGTCTGAAATCTGGGTTTAACTAAGTGTTTGGCAAAAATCTGATTTTTTTTGTCAATATTTCTACATGGTATCAAAGTTGAGGCTCTGAGTTTACAGCTGATTGTGGGGACAGCAGTAGTGTTGAGTTGTTGGGCAAGGGTTATTGTTGTGTTTTTTTAACAACTTATGTATTGGAAAAACCTTATTTGGATGTGACTTGCAGGTGGTGGGGAAGAGTGAAGATATTGTTCTTTTGTTGGTCTATTTTTTTCTTTGATAGCAGAGATGGCTGCATGCATTAGATATGAGGATCGGTTGGATGGTATGTCCAACTACTTGTAGTGGAAAGTCAGGATGACTGTTGTTCTCAAAGAAAACCGGCTATGGACCATAGTTAGCACCGTGGTAACTCCTCCTGCATCTGATCCTATTGCTTTGGATATTCATGAGGTAAAAGAGGCCAACGCCCAAAGATTGATTTTGGATGGTATAAGGGACCACCTTATTCCACACGTAGCTGAGAAGAAGACTACTTATGAAATGTGGAATACATTGAAAGGCTTGTATGAGGCTAAAAATGAGAACCAATAATGGCTCTCAAGGAAAAATTGCAGGGAACTAAAATGGCCAAGGGTGAGGGTGTAGCATCTTTTCTAACCCGGGTGGCCCAAGTGAAAGATGAGCTTGCTGCAATTGGAGAAGTCATCTCTGATTCTGAGTTAGTGCGGATAGCCTTGAAAGGCTTCACAAATGAATGGGAAGTCTTTGTGAAGTGTGTGGTTGCTCGAGAAAACCTTCTAGATTGGAGCAGATTATGGGATGATTTCACTCAAGAGGAGATTTGGGAAGGATCTCAAGGCAGTGGACAGAAGGAGGGTGCTAGTGAAGAGAATGTTGCTCTTTCTGCTAAGAGCAAGAAGAAGTCCAAGAAGGACTTCAGCAAAGTTCAATGTTTTGCTTACAACCAGTATGGACACTATGCTTCTCAGTGTCCTGAGAATTTCAGTGTCCTGAGAAGAAGAAGAAGAAGAAGGAAGAAGATACAACTGTTGCAGCTACAGCAGAGGAAGCGGACTTTGTGAGAAGATTCGAGAAGGAATTCTCGTTGTTCTCCCTTATTTCTAGTGCCGGCAGTAATGGAGTAGTTCAGAATGGTACTTGGTATATTGACAGTGGAGCCTCACGTCATATGACTGGAATATGGCATATATTCCGTATCATTGCTGAGATTGGTCCTGATCGGTTCGTTCAGTCAGAAGGGGGACATGCACGTGCTGTGCAAGGAGTTGGAAAAGTCAGATTCCAACTTAGTCATGGAGGATACCTTGATCAGGATGGGGTCCTCTTTGTTCCAAGGATGAGGGTAAACTTGCTCTCGGTCTCAGCCCTGGAAGATGCAGGGTATTCGACATTGTTCCGGAGGGGACATGTGTACATTTTTCCAGATAGAGATGATCTAGGACATGTTTATATATACTCGAAGAGAGCAGGACTGATTGATCCACAATTGATTGGTGATCGGTTCGGTGAGTTGTACAAGTTCAGTGCACAGCCCACAGTTGATGATTCGGACGAGAAGGAGGCTCCTGAGACTGCAGTGGCGCCAAGGGTACAGTCTCGAGTTTCGATGGAAGAGAGGGAGTCTCTTCTGAGTACTGGCAGGAGGCTCAGCCAGCATGAGCGAACCAATGCTCAAGAGTGGGGATTTAATTCTCCTAGGAGTTCAGGGTTCAGGGTGGCTACCAGAAGGTTGTCTTCAGATTCGAGTTCAGTGCAGGTTGTAGCATTGGTTCAAGGTTCAGAGGGAGCTCCTACAGCAAACAGTGTGATGGATTTGAGGACGGGACTTGTTGATGATGGCAGTGAGTACCTCCCTCGCTAAGAGGAAGTGTTAGAGATTTAGCTCTGGAGGCACTCCGTATGTTTTTGTCATGTATGCGGAAGTGACTGTGCACTAGCTAGGCTACTTTACTTTGTAATGTTATTTTATAAAGTTTAAAGTGACTCTTAGGTAAATGGGACTTTTTATAAAGTATTCCCTTGTTTTAATTTTATAAAGTGACTTTATGATAAACTGCACTTAGTTCATAAAGTAAATGTGACTTTATTGAAATTAAATATAACCACTTTTGGGGGGGGGAATTTCTCAACCCTTGATCTTGAAAAGGCAAAATTTAATCTTCGCCTTTGGATTTAAGGATTGGGAAGGTGAAAAGTCACTCTCAAGTTATAAGAGAGAACCTAGGGTTGTGTGCAAGACAAGTTGAAGGAAAACATTTCCAAGAGTGAGCATTTGGATGAGTTATTTATAGAGAGAGAGGGAGCTGCAATTTTTCTCAAGTGGGCACGAATCCCAAGGAGAAATTTTTTTCTCAAGAGGGCACGAATCCCAAGGAGTTGGGCAGTTTTCAAGGCATTTAGTTTCTGCTGAGTTGTACTGTCCCGTATAGTCCGTACAGTACAGCACATGCACATTTTTCGAGGAAAAATTTCTGGGCACGATTTTCAATAAGCGAAAAAAATTCAAACACGGAAATCCATACATTTCGTACATTCTGCTGGTGGCACGGAAATCAAGGTGGGCACGAAAATCGAGAAATCTGTTACAATCATTAATGCTGAAATAAATGTTGTTGTAAATAATTTTTCTGCCTGATAAATGCTGCAATAAAATTCTCTTGGACTGGTTTTCCCTGGGGTGGGGTTTTTCCAAGGTCACATTGACCAAAAATCTACTGTTTTATGGGTTTATCAATCTGTTGTTTTTATATGTATTTTTGCTGCTACAGACTTAGTTTTTTCAGTGTTTCAGCTTCAAGGTTGTTGGGTTTTATGCATGTGAAATAATTTTTACTTAATGACAGTAAAGTCTAAAATCTGGGCTTAACTAAATGTTTGGCAAAAGTCTGATTTTTTTTTGTCAATATTTCTATAGCAAACCCCCCAGGGGGGATGAGGAGTGGGCTCTGATGAGCCTACTCAAACCTTATTACAATCTTACAAACATGAAATAAAAGTGCACTTTGGCCCTTATACTTTGGATCCAAAGGCTCACAACTTGTGAAAGAATCAATTTTTATGCAAAGGTAAGCTTCATGTGTCTTCTTTTTCTTGATTTTTGCAAGAATTCACCAGAGTTTCCTCCTCTTTTATTGTAAAACTGCAAAAAACAGCGATGAAAGAATGTGAAAGACACCCAAAGACACTTTAAGAGTGTCTTGGGAAAATCTACAAAAAAAAGTCAAAAAAAAAATTCTAAGTAAAACTAGCTGAAAATGACTAAGTAAGGCAAGCTAGGAAGCTTGTCTTCTTAGGATCTTTGCTTGCCTTCTTGAAAAGATTTGACAAGCAAATCTCAAGCACTATATACTAAATATGAATCTTTAAACTCTTGAATCAAACTACCCTTAACTTTAAATTTTACTAGGAAAAAGACTTAGTAAAAACAGTAGATCAACTCTAACCAAATCTAAACTTTGAGATTTTAATTGTAAACTACTTAGATCTATCCAGCTACTCAGATCTACTTATATTATTGCATGAAATTATAGATCTGAAATAAAATCGAACCAGTAACCAAGAATATTAAACTTTAGAAGATGAGAAGGGTGAAGACAAACAGCCGTTGAAATTGGGCAATGGGGTCCTCAAAGTGGGGATCAGAGGGACTAGTACTTCTTAGAAATATGTTTGAAGATGTGAGGTTGCCGACATGATCAACACACTCTCCAAACTAGATATCCTGCGATCTCACAACACTTGCACAACAAAGGATTAAAAGCACCTGGTGTAAACTACAATAGAAACTTCAGAAAACATGCATTTCTCATCAAATAAACATGTCCATCTAATGTCTCAAATCAACTTAACAAAAAAGCTACGTTGCAGGAAACGTCATAAACCCCCCCGTACCAAGCTCGTTTCCGGTCTGAAACACTGAAGCCCGTGTGATACGCTCTGGAAACTCGTTTCAGACAGAACGATGTCGTACCACGAGTTTGAAACGCGTATCAGAAAACTGGAAACTCATTTCACACGCGTATCACCTCCCTCACACCGCATTTCACTCTCGGATTAGGGAAAAACCGGGCCCAGTTGACATATCGGGTGTCTTTTTCGTCGGTTTAAACGCTTAGGTCGGGTTTAAAGACACCGAATAGGGTTTAGGAATCAAATAGTTTTTTAAACATGAAGAAATAACCAATAATCTTCACGTGTCTGCTGCAACCGGTGTTCAAGTTTCAACTCTTCTTCACAGGTTTGACAGGTCGATTCACCATTCCGCGAGTTTGAACTCTCCATTTCGCGGGTTCAAATTGTTTGTGTAACATTCCTTCATGTGAAATAGTTGATATCAGAAAAATAAATAAATAAAAAATCTGCTCTGTGCAATAATGTATTAATGGTTTTGGTTTAAAGATGCAAAGAATGTGATAGAATTTAATGGAATACATATGATGAGGAACTTCTTATTTGATAAGAAATTATGTCATTTAAAACTTATCGAAATACTCCAACCTTTTATTATCAAAATTCTAATTTAATTTGTTTTTGTTGGTTTCCTTGAGTTTATATAGAACAATAAAATATTGCGACCAAGTATACCACATACTTATATGTTATTTTTATATTAAAGATATACACCAATCTTTTAAAAAAATTATTGATTAAATTATTCCTTTTTCACATAATTGTACATATGAAATAATCGTAGCCGTCATCGAAAATGTTCAAAATCGTTGTGATGTATGATCACTGACCACAAATTTATTTTTTTAAGTCATGCATAAAGTGACTTAGGGATGTTTCAATGCTTTTGATAAGAGTATTTTGGAGTAATGGTTTTTCTTAGTTGTATAGTTAAGGAGAAAAGGGAATAATATCTTTATAAGCCCTAACAAGAACATGTATTAGCCTCTTATATGGATGTTATGAAAATGTCATAAATTTAGTATTTTGAAAATTTGTTGGTTTTGAAATTTTTGGGATATTTACCTTAGAAATAATGTAAATTTTATTTTAATTTTTACTATTATAAATTAAATGGTTAATATTTTAAAATAAAAAATATTGATAATTAAAATGGAGAGTTCAAACAATTTGAGTGATGGACTTATGAATGAAATGTGATGACATATGAGTAAAAATGTGATGTTATAGTTAAATCAAAATGTTTGATGTTTGAAATTATCATTAATGATTTATCACTTGTAAGTTGTCATTTATGTTTCACATTTAATTTGTTAATATATATATATATATATCGCGTTTCCCCGTTTCCTAAATTTTGGGGGGTCGCGTTCCCGTATCGGATACACGTTTCCGTTTCCCCGTATCATGCAACTTTGCAAAAAAGTAATGGATGAAACAATCACACTACTCAACCTTACTAAGAAATACTTCTCCATCAAAATCCAAATAAATAACCAAATATTTTATAGTGCAAGCATGTAAACGTATACAATTATACCTCATTAGATCATAAAGACATTATCATCCACACACGAGAGATCCACACACCAATTTGCCTCCAAATCCTTTATTCATTCAATGAAAAGTACTTCACAATAGTTACAATGCAATTTAGCAGAGGTTCCACCTTCCCATGATTACAATGGAGAAGTGACCTGCTTAAATAGAAAAAGAGAGACCCCGAGAGGCATCACCAACACTGAAGATCAACCCGGAGTGTAACTGAGTTGAACTGAGCTTGGACTGAGTTGAACAGAGGAGGTGATTGACACCTCTCTCACCAAACTCTACCAAACACTTATTAGCTGCCAACACACCCCAAATTCCACCAACCTTTGCATTGGTGTCACCCTCTCCTTTCGCGTGAGTGTACGGCTCCTCCATGCGTGAGAGAGTCTCACCAATAAAATTCGTGCTTTGATCAACATCTGACTTATGGTAACTATATTGGATTATATCCAAAGTCTACAAAGAAACAAAGAAAAGAAGGGGGGGGCACTCCCTCATGCCAGCGCAACCCACACTCACGTGTGAGCTTTCTCCATAATGGGTTGACGTCAAAAATAAAATATATGTCTTGAGCCAAGTCTTGGTGAATGATGGATCCACTTTGGATTATATCCAAAGTTTTTCCAACGAAACGAAATGAAGGTAGGGTCCATTCCTTGTTATTCGCTACCACAAAAAAAGGTTAGCGTGATCACCCACTTGAGGTTGACGTAACCCTCTTCAAGATTATTCGTTTTCTCCGCTCTTATCCAAAGTCTAATAAGTATTCATGTGAAGGAGGGTCGCATGACATGAGGGACCCACTTCCATGTCACTCCAATCAATTTTATAATTGATTTTTTACTTTTTAAATATTTTGACCCATGCCAAAATGATGCAATTTTAGCAATTAAATGCTACTTTGATGCTCTGTTGGACAAATAATGCCTTTCGGGATGTTTTAGCTGCTCGAAACATGGTGAAAATGGCCACCGGGGTAAAGATATTGCTTTGAGTGTGAAAACAAGCACCCCCACGCCAAAAATGGACTCTAGACCCACCAATTTTTACATTCTGAAGTTTTTTAATTAAACCATTAAAAATGGCTTAAAAAACAGAAAATTTTATTTTTTTCAGAATCAGACAAAACTCTAGGGGGACCAAGTACATGTCCATGCAACTGTAATGAACATAAATAAGATAATAATTAAATAATTAATAGTTAGGTTAATTAAGTTATTATGAAAGGAGGCGTCTCCTCAACATCAAGTGTCCAAGCCATATTTAAGGCCAAGACATCATTGTAATCTTATCATCTAATATAATATTCTTATTTATCATTCAAAATGATAGTCGAATTCGACTAGTAACACTCCAACCGGAGACGATTGCTCCATTTGGTATCAGAGCGGATTCGCTCCTTCGGCCCAAGCTCGAATTCGTCTCATCCTCCCTCTCTCATCTCCACGTTGTTGTTTTTTCCATCTAGTCCTAATTCCTCACATGGCTCCATGCCTTCCCCACGTCTCTCCTCTTCTCCCGCTCCAGCCTCCGCTGCTCTCCCCACCTCCACTGTTCCCCACGCCCAACCTCACTTCCATGTGCCTCTCACGCAACCCTTCTCCCCTCAATCTGCTCTGCCCTCCAACCACCTGCCACCGTCCTCCAGCTGCCACTATCCTCCAACTGCCACCGCTCATTCCACGCCACCCCAATCACCCTTCACGTTTCTGCGCCCTTCACCCTTCATGCAAACCAACCCTCCCACCGTCTTCCTGCCCTTGCGGCTCCTGCGCGTTCCACCCCCCATCTGCTCTCCTTGCCTCCCTTCCACGCCGCTGCATCGGGAAGCCGGCACACGTTTTCGCTCCCGCATTCCATCATGTTCCCTCCCTTCGCGTCGCTACTCCTTCACCCATCGACTCCATCTTCCCTTCCGCACTCCATACCCATCGGCTGCTCCATCTCCCCTGTCGCGCTGCTTCCACGCGCAGTCGCTCTCCTCCATGACGAAACCTACGACCTGCAAAACAAACAAAAAATAAAATAAATATTACAATATAATATTTATTTTAATATTATAATAATTATTTCAAATATATTATAATATCATATAATTATAATATTCAAATTTTGTTTTATTAAAACAAAATAATAAAATAGAGATTTTAATTATAGAATAATTAATTATTATCTTTAAATCTCGCCATCTTGGTAAAAAGATTTTCCACCCTTCACTCCGTTATGCCAAAATAGCATCGAAGTACACACCTCCGCATACAAGGTCCAAGACCATGGCGGAACTGAAAGAGCAAATCAAAAAAATGGAGGACATTAAGTTCCTTGTCGCTAACCAAAAAAGCTTGAGGGAAGAGATGCAAAATAACAATACAGAAATCAAAGACGAGCTTGTCCTGGTACTAGAAAGAAGGTTGGATGAAAAATTTGACATGTTGAACGAAAAACAAAAAGACTGGGATGACAAGATGAGTATCATGACTCAAAACATAACACAGAACTTGAGCACCATGACGCAAAACCATAATACATTAATAGAGGTGTTACAAAGACTCATACCTAGTCCAGACCAAAGCAGTCCAGACCAAGTTAGATGCCTCATTTCATGTTGCCACACAGGAAACACTCACAAAGAATCAAGAAGATTTGCAAAAAGAAATAAAGATTAACAATGCGATGCTTAAGCAAGAGATAGAAACAAAAGTATTGCCAGATATGGAGGCACGATTAAACAGCAAAATAGACGCTATTAGTAAGATAGTAAAGAATAAAAAGGCTAAAAATCACCGCCAACAACGAAGCAGTTCAAATATGTCACTTGCATCATCCAGTAGTTCCGAGCCACCATCAAACCGTAAGGCAAAAGGAAATCAATATCTTCCTTACATAGTGTATGCACCTAAGGAAAAAATAGAGTTGTCGAAATACAATGGGAGTGAATACCAATGCGTTGCTTGGCTAAATAAAGCAAAAGAATACTTCGACATTTACAATATTCAATTTGACAAGGAGAAGGTGAAATATAGCCCCAAGAGTTAGCTCAATCGGTCGAGTACTCGTAGTTACGCCTCCCAGCATGTGAGGTCACGGAATCCATTCTCATCGACTCTCTTGGGGTTAGGCACGCAGCGGCCGCGGGTGTGAGGCCCCTTCAAGTGGGTCCGCCAGAAATTATTCCGTGGATGTAGCCCGTCGGTCAAGCCGGCGCATGAACCACATTGAAAAAAAAAAAGGTGAAATATGCGTCAATGCATATGGAAGGGTACGCCTATGATTGGTACTTATGGTGGAGGAGAGATAATTTTACCTACACCTAGAACTTGTACAAAAATGATTTTTTTAATAGGTTTCAAGGAATCAAAGAAGATGAATTGTTTTCCTTCGTGAATTTATAACTGCCTATGCAGAAGAGCAGTGGTGGGAAAACTGCCTTCTTCATGTCGAATAGGAAATTGCCTACTCCATCTATGAACAGTTGTCTAACTGCTTCCTTGTGGACTACATAGTCCATAGCATATTTAGGCATCAATGATGGGGCTCTAGATCCTCCATACATCCTCAGGTAAGTACCTTCCTGAGAGAAATAATAATCCCCGTATTCACATATGACTTCCATGGCACTTTCTGACATACAATCGGACTCTTTGAGGAAAATTAGTTCATACAAAGGCATCAGAAACTCCTCGCATATAAGCGTGTAGAAGCTTGAGTACTTATGCGCCCACAAAATTTGATAGGCTACATATATAAGGATCTTAGTGTAATCCCAATCACAATTGAGCTTTGGGAATAAGTGTCTACTCAAGATGCAATCAATTAGGTATGAGGCCATATAGAATTCTGACTTTCTTCGAGTCATTCCTCCCTGTGCGGCAGCTATACATGAGGACAAGCTGCTTGATATAATGTCGGCCCAATTGAAAAATGTGCCTTCCAAGGCCACAAAGTACATCAATGGGATCCAACTTAACTTATAAAATTTCCCATTTGCCCGGCCAAATATCATGTTTAGCATTAGGGCTATGAACCTGTAAGGGGTGCATAAAATTGCAGTCTCGTATTTGCCAGAGGCTTTCTGTCGCAATTGTTTACCTGCGACCATCATCCTTTTGGCACAGTCCATAATATCCAACTCCAAACTTTTAACCCATTCATCCGTCATAATAACTCATAGGATTGGTAGTTTGCAAGCCCTAGCTATGTATGCCGGAGTGAAGGAAGCAAAAGCTTCCCCTTCTATGTTGGAAATCATCATCGAGTACAGGTCTGTTCGAGGTAGGATTCATCCGATTATTTCAGCACACGGAAAAAGCTGTGGACGCCCGACTGCCTTAGTGATGCCTGATCTTCTGATATTTTCATATAAGGTTATGTCTTCCAAGCCCGCCTCAGGTACATTTGATCTCTAATCATATCATATATTTCGCCCCACTTGAACTCCTGCTCAACCCCTGTGATGGCCTTAGTGTCTTCATATATGATTTCCACGTCTGAATCAGCCTCGGTGGTCTTGGCTTTCTTCTTAGGCATGGTATGAGGTGAGGACTGAAACTACAGCATTAGCACACCAAGAGATGTCTTATTCATACTAATGAATTAAAAACAATATGCATTTTCATCAACATGGAATAACCTAAATGAGAAGCCAAGCTACAAAATATATGAATCCTTGTTCAAAGAATCACTTTTTCCTTTTAAAAGATGAGATTACAACCAATGTCTAACATGATAGAAGAAAACATAACAGTATTTACCATTTCATTGTTAGCCACTCAGAAACAGTCTCATGTGGGGATGAGAAATCACCCCCCGAAGTTTGCCTAGTCATTTTGTACTTGTAGCAAGGGTGAATGTTCGGCAGAATTTTAAATGAAACTCATCAACACAGGTGTAAATATTATTCTAGGAGCTACATCTATGTTCTTATACATTCATTTTGTGCTTTTGAACAAGTCAACATACTGGAGGCTGGTTAGTTCATTATTGGTTTATCAAGCATTAATTTTAACTACCTCATGTTTTGTCCACAAAATTTACCCATCTTATTTCCATCCTTTTATATTAAAGCATCAAGACTAACTTCCCCAGAGGTAAAAGAAAAACGTGTCAAAGACTCCATGACTCGAAACCGCGGGCTACCTAGCAACTGTTGGTGTGGGTACGGTGCTTGGCGAGGCAATCCGAAAGCTCCAAGTGTCTAATGGCGATTCGATGCGTCTAAAACGGGAGTGCGGTAACATACCGTAAAACCCCCACCACATTTATATAACAAACAAATCCAAAACGTAATTAATGCGGTGGTTGGGTGAGTTAAATGCTACGGGCCCGAAACGTCATTTTGGCGTTTAACTTTAAACTCTGTCGGAATCTTTCTCCGAGTTTGTTGATGTGTCAACGTCAAACTATGAGTTGTTTGCGACAGTGCCGACTAAAAAGGCTGAGTTTCGCCGACAATGTCGACGAAAACTCGTCAAACTCTTCCGATGAAGACCCTGTCGGCAGAACTCGCAAAAGTATTCCGATAAAAAACTGTCGGCCACAAATTCCCAGTTTTGCCGAACACGTCAGCTGCAAACACTGAGTTTCGCTAACACTGTCGGCAAAGCTCAGCAGGATCTTCCAATGAACTCAAGAAACTCCTCCAATAAAGAGCGTCAACAAGAAAAGGTAAGTTTCGCCGATAGTGTCGACTCAAAAGGCTGAGTTTCACCGACACTGTCAACAGAAACTCATCAAATGTTTTCGATAATAACTTCGACCTTGGTTTCAAAACTTTCACAAACAAAACAAAATCGGCTAAAGAACGTCGGACGAAAAAGATAAGTTCTTCCGATGCGTCGGCTCGACTCGCTGAGTTCTTCCGACATGTCAAAAGAAAAAACTAAGTTTTCTAACTTAGTGAAATAACTTTCTGGCTTGATCAAAGAAAAAACTAAGTAATGGAATGAAAAAATTCAAGGAGTAGTACCAATCTAAGGAAGGCTTAAAACCAAAATTCTAAGGAGGGGCCCCAAAAATGTAAAATTTTGGGGAGGCAGTTCCAGCAGCAACAGAAACCCAGATGATCATGATGTTGATGAAGACCGAAGAATACCTTCCTTGTTGAGAGGGAGTGTTGGAGTTTGTGCAACTTTAGAAGCTATTATTATTGTCCTCCTTCGGGAGTTGAACTTGTTGTAATCATTCATACAAACCCTAGAAAGAACAATGTAAACCTTGGGGTGAAAAGCCAACAATAAAAGAAATAAAATAAAATTATAAAATATAAAATTATATTGCTCCCCCAAGTGAAGTTGGCCCCAGTTAAAGTTTTAGTTGAAAAACAGTATAAATAGGAGGCACCCCTCATTTTTACACACAAAAGCAATACAGCAACTCAGAGAAGTGCGCAGTTTTTTGGGAGAGAGACAAGTTCGTATACACTGCAGAAGAAGATTGTTTTCAACGTTTTCATCTTTGGAAAGCATTTCCATATTTTTCTTTTTCTTTCTTCATTGCACTCTGATCTCATAATTATTATCTCTAGACGAAGGTTTTGGGTTTTCTCTTATTTGGATTTCCCAGGTGAAAAATACTCGTGTTATTGTTTAGTGCTTTGTCTATCTTCTAGTGATCCTATTGATAAATGCAATTATGATATACTGCTATAATCTTAACAAAATCTAACAGAAAATATATTCCTTGTCATAGTAACTAGTCTCACCATTTTTACCTTTTTTTGTTTTACAATATCAATTTGGAATAAACAATTTGCCATTCCGATGTATGCTCTTTCCCATCGCAGGTTCGCCCTGAGCTTTGGGATAATCCAAAGCGGGAATGCACACTAATTGATTTCTCACATCTAACTAAGCAAAGTCACATTAATAAAAGCAACTTCCCCAAAGCATTACGGAAAGTCAAAGTAATGAACCTGAGCAATAGTGGGCAAATTCTTCAGGGAAAGCGGGAACAACTAGAAAGCGACTGCGGGGTACCGTTAGGCTACATCCTTGTTGGTGTAGTGTTGAACACCTCCCCACGACTCCATCTATACCACATTTTCTCATGCGGAGCAACTCTTCTCATAATCGAGACAGATTCCCAATACCTCAAGGTATATTGGAAATCCCCTTTTCCCCTTAAGTCACTCATCATTGAATAAGTTAAAACTGATCAAGTACACTGCAAAACATTTCTCATTTCAGCAACACTTAATTACTTTAACTCCATTTGGCACTGGTTCAATTTGTAACCTTATTTCTGTTTTCAGTCATATCATGTTATGAATGCCATATCTTTTTATGTTGTCGAACTAAACTATAAATTGCAATATCTTGTTTCAGACAATCACTTATAAACTCCTAACAAACCATCTGATCTATAAATTAATAAAATCTAGAGCCTTAGCAACCTTTAATAGGGACTACCCCCCTTGGTTCCGTTAGGAGTGGCCTAAACGAAGGAGTCAAGATCAGGTGGCATCACTTGACTCGAGACTTGCCCCCAAGGACGCACTTAGCATCTTGAAGATTTATGTTGCGCTAATTCCCCCGAGGTGCATGTAAGGCGACAACAGACTTCACTTTCTCTAGGACACTTTTAGGACTAAAATTGACTTTTTGCAATTATTTTCAACTTTTACTTTTTTGGTTGTTTGATTTTATTTTATCTATATCTAGAATTTATTGGTGTAATTGAATACTTCAAAAAATGACAATTAAAATCATCTAATGCACAAAATAAATATTTTTGGAATTTTTGCAAAAATATACAATATTAGGGCTTTTCACAATATATGATTTTTTGATATTTTAAACAATACATAGTACAAAAGTTTGATAAAAAAGAGATTCAGAGTGAACATGAGGGAAATAAAGACCTTAGTCTCTTCCTCACAAGGCCACCAAGGAATCATGGTTAGCGTCCTCTCAAGAATTGGCAATCCAATTTGATGAATTAATGCAAAAACAAGAAACCCCTAAAGGTTGTGTTGGATTTGACATAATTAGAGAAAACGAGGTACCAAGGGCCTAACAAGAGAGACACTCCTAGGAGGGATGTCTCACTTACAAGACAGATCTTTTATGCACAAAAAACCTTAATTAACTCTTACCCTTGATTTCTCTGACAGTGCAAGAGAAAGAGAACCGGAGATCTCACCATAAACAAAGAAGAAGGGAGAAAAGAGTAACCTCCAAAGAATCCCTTTCCTTAAGCAAACCTTCGAAGATGAAGTATCAACCTCAAAACACCAAAAATCACCACAACGAAGCTTCAAGAGTGCGCAACACTATCCCAAGTAGACAAGTATGAAAAGAGAAGTGACTTTATTTGATACAATGATCTTTTAAAATGAAGAGGAGTTGCCTTATTTATGTCACTTAGGCAAACTTAACCTTCTTTACAAGCCGACCAACCTAAAATGCCTAAAATAACTTAAAATGGTTTTTTAGGGTTTGTCACCCACAAGCCATGGACTAAACCTCATACAACATAAAGTAATGACAAAATATGATGAATTGTTGCAATGACATTGAGCATGGGAGGAGGGTGTCATGTCCCATCTAACCCCAACATTGTGCTTTTTCCCTCAACACCCTCCTCCTTTTGGTGGTATGACCTCTTCAAAAGTATGACATCATCATTAGTTTGGCATGCTTGGGCCATGAGGAGGGTCAATACATAAGAGAAATAGGTCTAAATGGACATAATGAAGTGTGTTAAGACATGTATGACAACACGTACATGCACAATCACCTCTACAAAGCATAAAAAACAAGTGTGGTTGGGAACCCTTAGGCCATGTGTCCCAATGACATCATACCAAGAAGCAACGGACACCAACCCTAAGCACTAATGACTTGCATGATGGGGGACCTCCACCACATCGAGGGGCAAACAGTTGTGCCACTAAGCCAACACTCCCTAGAATGAAAACCAAGAGGACCTTACTTGACCAAACCACGAGTCTAGAGCCCCATAGGACCAACACTTTCACATAAAAATAAACCCAAACTCGGCCTTTACATAGACAAAAGAACCCCTCCTCTATGGCAATCAAGTATGGAACAATACAGAGCATCTAGAGGGTAATAGTCCCAATCCACATGGGTTGACGAAGTGAACTAGAAGGGAAACTTAAGAGGGGTGAAAAATAAGTTAATAAGCCTTATGAAGGAACTTCCATGTTTTTGGAGGTGTATTTCGCCTTTGAATAGGTCCCTTGGGGCACTACATATATTTGAGGGGTATTTCACATATTTGGAGGCATATTTTGCCTTTAATGTATATGGGGCATATTTTACCTTTGTTTGAGGCATTTTCTACACATTTGTAGGTGAGAACTTTGCATGGAGAAATATCATGTGGCATTGTTAACATGGTCCAAACCCTCAAACAAAGAACAAATGCATGCCTTAAAAGGACTCTCTCATGTAGAGAGCAAGGTATTCTTGATCTAGGAAGGGGAAGTAAGTTGAAAGGGATCCACCTGCATCTTCGAATAAACAATGAAATCTCCTATTACCACCAAAAAAATGCATGTCTTATTTTGCATTTTCAACACTATCACCTTTTGTAATGTTCCATTACTGATAAATAGGGGATTGACTAAGGAGTAATGATACATGGAGATAAGAATACATTAATACAACATTATTAGATCATCAGTAGATTGTAGAAGGCCATTGGAACAGATATCAACAAGCATGCAGGCCTTATTTCATCTTGCATAAGTCAACGAGCAATTAGAATTGCATGCATACAAAAGTAAAGTCATGCAAACCCTAAAAGCTATATAAGAAGATAAGTCGAACCAAAAAGGGGATCATTATTATTATTCATCTTTTGAGATTCCGATTTGAGAGCTCTCTGAGCTACTTATGGTTTAGGGCAGGTTTCCTTGACCTAATTGAATTCGATGGAGAAATCTATCCACCCTAGCAAATCCTTGGGGTGAATCAGTCAAGTTCACCATTGTGTTCTTCATTGCATTTTAGATTTATTGTTTTTAGAGAAGCATTGGAACCTCTTCACCGTTGTACGCATCCATTCAACATTGAGCAGCATTCTCCTTCAATATCTAGGGCGCATTCATTCAACACTCAAAGCAGTGAATTCATGTATTGTGGAGAAGGAACGGGCAATAAATTATCATAGTGATCAAAGGAAGGGCACATCAGTCATTTCGTGAGGCAGTGACCTTCACTTAGCAGCTGTGGGAACACTCCACAAATCGTGGTAGTTGGGGTTGTCGTATCTCTAAATTGGAAAGGCAGCTCATGTATTGTGGAGAAGGAACAGGCAATAAATTATCATAGTGATCAAGGGAAGGGCACATCAGTGATTTCGTGAGGCGGTGACCTTCACTTAGCAGTTGTGGGAACACTCCACAAATCGTGGTAGCTGGGGTTTTCATATCTCTAAATTGGAAAGGCAGCTATCCATTGTTTTACTCATAAATTGGAAAGGCAACGATCCATTGCTTTACTCATCAATTGATAGGTCAGCGATCTCATATTTAACTGCTGCATATAACATTGCATGACTGATATTTAAATGAGAAACAAAGTTCATGGTATTTGGGAATCAGATCTAATGTTGAAAGCATAGTACTTCCTCCTTGGCACTATTAAATATTGACTAGCAATAGTCTTAAAGCTTGGACTATTGTTGGGTTGAAATCCACCATCAAAGGGTTGTCATATTTACACCAACCAAGCAAACCAACAATCAACCAATAAAATGGAAGCTTTATGAACAAATCCATGCATATTTACACCAATATTTACACCAACCAGGCAAACCAACAATCAACCAATAAAATGGCAGCTCTATGAACAAATCCATGCACAAAAAGCGAAACCTCTAGTTTGGGATATTACCACTTTGAAGAGATCCCTCGAGGCATTACACATTATTTGAGGTGTATTTTGCATATTTGGAGACATATTTTGTTGAGATTTTATACCTTGGCGTTGTTCCCCTAAGTGACTTTTGCCTAAGTCACTAGGAAAAGGGGTTTGAGTCACTTGGACCTTATATTAATGACTTGAGACGAGCATTAAATGCACTTTAGAGAATAAAGTGCACTTTAAGTGAAATATTTAAAAAGTGACTGAAATTAATTATTTTGTGGAGAAAAGTGATTTTAATCACAACCACTCATCTAGACTAATCTGAGCCCTGGGATTAGATGGCTTTTCATTCACCCTAATTTTTTTCACCAAAAAGGAAAGTTTCCAAGTGAAAAAACACTTTTTCATTTGAGAGAAGAGAGAGCCATTTTCTGAGAAAGAGGAGAAAAATAGCAGCAGTAATTTTTTCTCTTGGCACACAGATCGAGGAAGGAAACAGCAGCAGCAAAGCCCAAAAATCGAGGCAAGGTACAGCAGCATTTATTGCTGGTCCGTACAGTTCATTGGTATAGTTCCTTATAGCAACGCGGATCCCGAGGCAAAAAGTATAGCATGGTTTTCGAGGCAGATTTCTTGGCACAATTTTCGAGGGGATTTTATGGGCACGAATCTTGAGGTAGTTTGCAGGCACGGATTTCGAGGTTCGTACAGTCTATCCGTACAGCTTCCATACAATCCGTATAGCAGCACGGAAATCAAGGCAGCAACAGAAAATTTTATGAGCTTGCATTTTTCTGTTTGGCATGGAAAATGAGGCAAAATATTTTCGTCTAGTTGAGATAAGTTGGTCTGAAAATTATTTCTGTCTTTTGCTGCAAATTTTC
The DNA here is from genome assembly GCA_001517045.1 of Pseudotsuga menziesii. NCBI lineage: Eukaryota > Viridiplantae > Streptophyta > Pinopsida > Pinales > Pinaceae > Pseudotsuga > Pseudotsuga menziesii. The sequence goes on along the minus strand of LPNX011044830.1, from coordinate 28,792 downwards.
CAGATAATCAAAATTTCTCTCTCACAGGTTTTCCCTGAAGGTTGGGGTTTTTCCTGGGTCATTGGACCAAAAACACTGTGTCTGAAATTTATCTTTGAATATGGTTTATTTGTTGTTAGTGAAAATGTTGTAGAAGCTCTTCTTGTGTTTCAGTCCTATATTGTTTATGAGAAAAATCTAATTTGCAGCACATTTACAAATTGGGTTGGGCATTAAATAATGTGTTAAACGGAGTTGTAAACCGGGTTGGGAGAGTGCTGAAAATTTCTACATATTTCACCTTTGAGGTATACAGTGCATTACACATAGTTCGAGGCATTTTCTACATGATCGGAGTGACCTTTGCCTTTGCATGAGGAAATGCTATGTCGCAATTATGAAATGGTCCAAACCCTCAAATGAACAACAAATGCATGCTTTAAGAGGATTCTCTTATGTAGACAGCAAAGTACGTCTAGTCTAGGTAGGGGTTGAAACTTGAAATGGAGCCACCTGAGTCTTTGAATAAGCAATGAAACCTAATGTTGCAAAGAGACTTGGAGACCATGTACCTTGTTCTATCTTTCCCAAGCACCATTCATCATCCGAGGCAAGAACAAAGGTTTAGAGGGGTATTGGCTTGAAGAAGGCTCTTCTAGAGGCATCTTTTACTATGGGACTTCCATTTGGGTACACTTGAAACATGTTTGTTTGAATGGCCTACATCACCATTTGGTTGCATCACTAATGAAGTGCCTTACACATGGATTGTACCCAAAGTCCTAGACCACATGCATGGACAATGTGAGCTAGAAGGGGAATTTGAAGATAAACGCCCTACCTTATTGGAGGCCCAAAGCATGATACATGGCAAGAAGGGATGAGAAATAACCCTAATGAAGGAGCTTCCATGTATTTGGAGGTGTATTTCACCTTTGAAGAGGTCCCTTGGGACATTACCCATTATTCAAGGCATATTCACGTATTTGGAGGCATATTTCACCTTTAAGGTATATGGGGCATTACCCCCTGCCTGCACACTAACCCCCCAGACTTAGTCGAGCAGCTAAAGTTCTATTTGGAGCTTCTTTCCTTCAACCTTGAATGGTAGGAGAGCAGGGCTTCCTTGTTTGCAAGCTTCAGCATTCTTATGGTGTATGATGGCAAACTAGCACATTGGATATGGGTTAATGTCCACGGATCCTTGGGAACAAAGGGATATGATGGTCTCTTCCAAAGTCTTCAAGTTAATGGTTGGTCTTGGAATTGCTACAGTTTTCAGAGGTTGCTGGGCAATGCTCTTGGCCTCTCAAATGGTGGTTCAACATTAGTAGCTCTCAGTGCTTGAGGTGGACTGTATTTCCAGTATTTTTCCCTCCTTTCTTGTATCTAATGATTAATCTCTGCTATTTGTTTTTGGGCATTTCATGTGGCCGGTCTGGTAGTCAATTTAAAAGGAGGTTTGCTTGTTGGCATCTCCCGTTCTGGCCCCGTTTGCTGTTCCAAAGAGATACTGTGCCAGTGACAAGTCCCCTTCCCTGAATGTTCATTCAACCCACTTGGGACTGATTTCCCTGAAGGACCATTGGTCCATTTCAAGTAATAAGAGGTCAGGTACATTAAATGACAACCACTAATCTGGAGAGATGGGACTTTCAAACAATTTCCTCGGTTGACAACTTATAATTCAGTATTATATAATGCCACACAGCAAGGAGATATGCAACAATCCTTCCACTCTTATCTTGATATATTGAGGGAATGTTCAATAAAACATAGATGACTCTCCAAACATGAAATCCAAACTTACATTTCCAGAGCAAAGTTCTGCCAAGATACAGCCGAGAGACCAGATGTCAATTTTTTGATCATATGGCAGGCCCAGAATGACTTCTGGTGCACGATAGGAGCGTGACTGTACATATGAACATAAGTGATCTGTTTGAAAACAACTGCTCCCAAGATCTATAACTTTTATTTCACACCGACTGTAACTTTTTACAAGAATGTTTTCAGGCTTCAGATCACAGTGAATAAGTCCTAAACCATGTAAGAAATCCAAAGCCTCCAAGCATTGACGAGTTATAGACTGCAAACAAAAATATATAAGAATGAGTTCAGACAAGCTGCCTTCAGAGCATCCCAAACAAAAGTGGTACTCACTACATATGGTAAAGGAAAAGCTACACTCAAATAGCCAGATTTTAGAAAGCAAACATTAAGGATGCAATATCTAGAAAGCTATAGAGGAATAAGAATTGGTAATATTCACGCAATTAATAAAAAAAATTACAGGCAACATACCTGTAAACGAGGCATAGTAAAATAAACCTCACCACCTGATTCTTTATTGAATTTTTGGAACTCATATAGATTAGCTCTCAGCAGTTCACATACTATGAAAAGATGCTCCTGTACATGTTGGAATTCCACCAGTTCTGCTATAAGATTTCATATAATCACAAAGGAGAAGCTGTATTTTCTATATTTGGCACGCTCTTACAGAAAATTATTATAATCTGATAAGGTGATTCCCTCAGTTTAGACTCATTATATCTAGTATTTATGCAAAGAGAGAGAAGCTTGTTGGTTGGTCTTTGGAGGTATGGATGTCTACACCCTATAAACATGACTAAAGCTGGAAAACACATCATTTAATTTCTTCCAAGAAGTTGCAACCTATTTTTTTGAAATGAAATTTGAACAACTAAACTTAACAATTGAATGCCATAATTTTCATTTCTCTTTTTTAAGCTCAGTTTTCAGAAATCAAATCACACATGTGACTTTTTGCTTTCATCTTAAATAAATAGGTAGAATGTGTTAGATCTTCATTTTTACTTTCAGGGTAGCGAGGCGGGGAAGAAAAGACAGTTAATCAGATCCATGATTTAGATTTTATTTTTCCAAGTTCTACTCGATCCTGTTTTTTGCTCTCTAACCTCCAAAAGGGCTCTGAAAAATCAATAAAGCATCTCCCCACAAAAAAGATTCCATCACACAACTGATGCTACAGCCCAAGAAATGGCATCATCAACACATCCAGAAGTGAAAAGATACAAGTGAAGAAATTGCCCACAGGTAAGGACAACGCTCCAGACACATAAAGTTTTGATTAGTCCTTTACATTGAGCGCAGAGGTTGTACATGTATATTTAATGGATGAAATTATTTGTGGTTAGATCATTCAGTGCTTGAGCAGTTTTGTTGGGCAGAGCCCCAGAGCAGTTACCCATGTTATTGCTGAGCTACTTCTGTAGGTCCCTTGTTATATATTTTCAAACTTATGTACATGTTCTGCCAAGCTACATGGTTATGGATATTGCTTGCCAAGTTGCCACTATTTTATATGTGCTCATGATAGTCCTGCTTCAGTTCAGTTCTGCATCAGATGCATGCCTAGAGGATACTATATATGGACTTTATGATTTATATTAACTAACTGACTAGTTATAGGCTATGTTTTATGCTTGTGATAGTTTGATGAGTATGATGGGTAGGACAACTGCATAGCATTACATCTAGTGGCAGTTCTGGTTTTATATACATATCTCTATTTGCCAGGGTCTCCAGAATATTGCAATGATCACAACCTGTCCCTTGGTTCCATATATTTGCCTTATCCATCTCCACCCATTCATCTGGCTAATGAAAAAATCTCATTAATCTGCATACGGCTAGGTAACTCAAGGACCTTCCCCTCTGTGACCACTTATTAGGATGGCATCCATCTTTTCCCCTAGTGTCTCAGCTCTGATGTGTACGACAAAGCCTTCTGACCCCGTTGATCTTTTTCTGCTTGTAGACTGTTGCCCACCTATTTCGACTAGGTGGCAACTCCATGTACATGAAGATGTACATAGTTGTACAAATTGTACCTTGGAAGAATCTGAGGATTTTTTCACTTCTGCAGGGCAATTGCCCCTTTGTAAAACGAAATGTCCGCTCCCCTGCGTGGGAAAATTAATGTAATTATATGTGCTAGTATGGGTCATATGATATGGATGCCATACCATGGAACTGGTTGTTAGGGAAGTCCCCTCATCGAGTGTTTTTTCCCTTTCCAATTAATCTTGTTGCTTAAACGATTTTAATTGGTTTGGTTTTTCACTCAAAATCCTCCAAAGTGGTGACGGGCGTTCTAACAGTCAAGCCCATGGAGTGGCTAAGGTTTCAAAATGTTATTCGTGACCATGCTAGACATTTGTGTAGAGTCTTGCGGAGTTTCGTTATGTTGTTGTATTTTTATTAATTTTTTCTAGTTAATTAACTTCACCCCTTGGTGGTTAATTAACTCATTTTTGATGTAATAATGTAATTGCTCAAGCACTGGCATTTTGTAATAGGGGCTATGAATGCAAAGTAAATTGCTATGAAACCCCCTAAGCCACTGCTTCGAGTCTCAGGTCATTCTGATGGGTGGTTGAGGAGATAGACCATTTTTTGCTAAGCAAGGTCTATTTCCCTAAGGAATTAATTAATTTCCCTAAGTCAAAAAATTAAATTATTTGATTTTGAAGGAAAAAATCAAATAAGGCCATGGTAATTAAGTTTGGGGGGTGACTAAGCATAATCAATTTTTATTTAAATAAACCTCCCCCATGGTCAAAATAATTTTTGAAGATTTCCCAAGTGGGGTGCTCCTCTTGTCTTAATAAAAGATAAAAATTAAAAATTAAAAATTAAAAAATTAAAGATCAAAAATTAAAAAATTAAAAAATAAAATATTAAATAGAAAATAAAAGATTTAAAAATAAAAAGATAAAAATAAAAAGTAAAAGATAAAATAAAAGATTAAAGATTATATAAAAGATTAAAAAATTAAAGATAAAATTAAAGATAAAATTAAAAATAATAAAATTAAAAATTGAGTCAAAGAAGGCCCCACTTGAGTCATGGAAACCCTAGATCTAAGGGTGTAGATGCATTGAGACATGGATCAAGCATCTAAGCCATGGATTGAAAATTAATCTAAGGGTGTGGATTGGTTGAGAGTGGTAAAAAAGTCAAATACCTAGATCTAGTGATGGAGATCTAATCTAGATCTAGATCTAATCTTGGCCATTGATCTTCAAGGGGTTGGGGTTGCTCCTCAACTATATAATGAGGGTCTCACTCCCTCATTAGACATGATCTCTCATGCTATTGTTATGCTGCCGGAATATTTCTCCATTCTCCTCTCATATTCTCTTGCCATTTTTTGTATTGAATCTTGCCCTAGTTGGGCTGTAATAGAAGAATTCTTTGGAGGGACATTGTGCTACATTCTACATTCTTCATGATCCATTTTTTGTGAGGTGACTTGTATCTTTTTTTAGTTTTGCATATTTGTATTAGTCTAGTTAACTCTCCACAAAGTATTTTGTGGAGAGATTAAAGAGTAAAAGTATTTTTACCCTCTTTTGTGAATGGTTTAACAATTTTTCTTCAAAGAATTTTGCATGGATTGTTAGACATTCATCACTGGGCTTACATATTTTTGCAGATCTAGATTTGTTTGCAGGTTTTCCAAGCAAGGATATCTCTCCAAGGGTTTCGTCTTTTTCAAATTTCAATTCGGCCATTTTCCTTTTTCCTTCCTGAAACTGGGTTTTATTCACTGTATAGTGAATATAACCCTTGTTTTAGGGCCCCCATCCATTATATATTAGTATAAGCTTTTAATTCTGCTGTTTATATGTCATTTCCAGTCACTAAAATTTCTGTTTTTTCCATTTTTAAAAGTTCTGATTTTTCTATAAAATTTCTGGGTTTTACACTAAATTGTTCTAACTTTCTGTTCAGGTTTTCTGCAGTAATTTCCAGCAAGTAAGTTGCTGATTTTTTGCAGGTTTTGTGCACAGAAAGAGGGGGTTATGCTGCCCTAAATTGCCCAAAAAAAACGAGCAAAAAATTTGGTCCAAAATAAGCCCTAAACTACACTTCTTCTCTCTCTTCTATTACATTGTAAACCCCAAATGAGAAGTTCTCTTTGGGGTATTTCTCTGCTGTAAATTTGTATAAGTAGTTGCTTAGAGTTAGTTTTATTTGCAAGTTTTTCTGTTTACCCACCTATCTTTGTGACAGACCACCATCTCTGTTACAAAGATTGTTGTGAGGTTAGTTTACTGCTTTAGCTAGTTTTATTTTCATTTCTAGTTTTATTTTCAGTTTACCCACTATCTCTGTGACAGACCACCATCTCTGTCACAGAGATTGCTGTGCGGTTAGGCATTGCTTTAGCTAGTTACAGTTTCCTTCAAGCTTCAATAAGTTTTATTTTCTGTCAAAAGGGTAATCATACAACCCATCTATCTTGTATATCATCTATCCACTTGTCATCTCCCTTTAGGGACTTCAAGTTGGATATGAAAAACAAGAGAAGTGGGGGCTTAGTTAATTAAAACAACATTCTTTCTTTTTCTGTTACAATCTTCACAGTTTATTTTTTCAGTCCAATATCAAGTACCAGCATCTCTCATAAGAGATACCGCTTGGTTGATCTTGTTGATAGTTTTAAAATTAACTTTGTACGCTAATCACCAAGACTAAAATTTACTTCTAAAATTAACCAACAACAACTTCACTATTTCCTGCTCCTCTACTCGGTACTATTTCCTGCTCCTCTACTCGGTTATCACCCTTCGGAGTACTCACGAGATACGACAAGGGATAGAGAAGTCTTAGTTTAATAGGCATCCATCTAGTAATTTTCCTGTTGATTAAAAACAGTGACCTCGGAGGCGACTTGGGGTAGTAGACCGTGGGGGGTCTCTAGGCGTTTTACGTCCTCCTCGTTGAGCACCAGGCCATTGGGGTTTGACCTGTGAGCTACGGGTGGGATTTGCTCCCACTTTGTTGAGCGCAACAGCATTCCCTCTTTGACTTGAGAAATACTGGATAGGGGTAGTCACACCACCGGTTCGAAAACTTAATTTCAAGAAGAAAAACATTAATAAAATCTACCTAAAATAAACCAAGAGACATTGCAAAACCGGTTCTGTAACATTTTTCATTTCAGCACACTTCCACTCCAGCATTGCACTCCAACACTTTACTTTTAGTTTCACTTTACTCTTCAGTTTCATTTACTTTTCAGTTCTGCAATTGTATATGTGGTGAATGCTTAACTTTTGTTTAAACTGTAACTATTTTACTTGATTTGTTTATACTGATAAATTTAGATCAACTGTACATTGCTAAGATATCTTGATTCATTATTGTATCATTTGTTTGTTTATTCATCTCATTGTTAGACAACTTAATCTGTGGATAATTAACTTAGATTTGCATCTATTAAAAGTTGCATTTTCTGACTCCATTCTTTAGGCACTGGTTATAAATAAAAGGATTGACTGTCATTTTAATTATTGCATCTTGCATTGGTTTGACTGTCATCTCTCAAAACCTTAGCCTCAATCTTAATAAAAGATCTTTTTAATTAATTTGTGATTAGTTAATAAACTTAGGAATATTTTCCTGTAGGGACTACCCCCCTTGGCTCTGTTGGGATCTTGCCTAAACGGAGGAGTTGTGGACTGTGGTGACAGTGGTCCCCAGCTCTAACTTGCCCCCAAGGACACACAAAGCAGGTTGGAGACTTCCCCGTGTCATAAAGTGTGTATTAGGCGGCAACATAGACCCCTATGGATTGAGTGCGAGCTAAGGTTGGCCTAGTAACCAGAAGTGTACTCCTAAGACTTGAAACAAGTTTCCCCCATCATTGAAATTGGTTGGTGGCTGGAAGGGTAGGTACTCCTTGAATTAAAAGGTTAAGCCTATTTGCATTACTGTGGCAACTCCGTCGCACCTATGGACGGCAGCTGGCAATGGAGCTAAGGCCATGTCATAACTGGTGCCTAGAAAGCAATCTAGGGCCAGTACCTTTCAGTCATCAATCAACTAAAAAACTAAGTGATCGCAAATAAATAAAGTGCTTCAATCAAATATCCAAAGAAAGAAAGAAATGCTTCGAATGAAAAAGTATCAAATGTGAAGGGAAGTGAAAATAAAATACAAAAATATGGAAAGTGAAATAAAGGGGGGCTTGCTAAAGTCAAGGGGTGTCTTCTAGCACATCATCCATTTGTAAGACACCTTACTCCCTATTGTTTACCAAACTAATTAATGTCACAGAGGTCCCTGATATCCCCTCATCTCCAAGAGTACCTCAAGTCTTCCATTGATCAATACTCCACTTCACTAGCCTTTTGACTTAATTGTTATACACAATGGCTTACCAAGAGGAGGGGGTGAATCGGTAAGCTTGAACTTACTTCAATTTTTCACTTCTTCAAGCTCTAAAACTTAAGTCATCATTTCACATTCAATTCAACCTCATATTCATCAATAGACTATGCATCAATAATCAATTCATTCATCAAATAAAAAGCATAATCATCAACACCTTACACAAGAGACACAAGATATAATGTTCGTAATATTTTTGTATTTCAACGATTGCGACCGTGAGGTAAATCAACACCTACTGAATCAGAAGCACCTACTTCAATCCAAGACTCTGCTTGGTCTTTTCTTAGATCCTACTAAGAAAATAGTTACAAGACCCAGCTTGTATTTAATACACACATTACATCACATACACCACCATGACATCAATCCATCATTACAGATCTGCTCATCATTCTCATATCAACATTCTGCCTGTGGGTTCTTCTTCAACAGCTCATAAAATTCATGTCACTGCTGTCACCATCTTTCTGTTCATGCATCATATCTTCATCATTCTACTTGTCTCTTTTATCAACTCTGTCAAGCACTTGTCCACTTTTGTCACTGTCTGTCAGTCATCTAGGGTTTATTGTTTATCAGCACTGATCAAATCCTCTGCTCATGCCTTCATGCGAAGTCATCTGTCATATCACAAATTTGTCAAATGATCATGTCTTTATGTAAATTGTGGCCTGCTATCAAACCAAGGTCTGCTTACCATAAACATTCTCTGTTGTAGCTGCCTGAGTTAATTGCTGAGGTATACTTGATTGCTTCCAGATGTCTGGAATAGCAAGAGATTAAGATAATCAAAAGAGGTTCATTATCTTCGCAAGGAGCTGCTACAGTCCACAGAAGACTCAAGCATTTGATGTTGATTATGCCAGGCTAAAGCACGAAATCTAACCCCAAAAACATAGCTTGAACATATACAAAACATATGCTACTGAATTGATGCCCTTGACAGAGATATACTGTTCCTGTGTTACCCACGAATTTGCCTCAGTCTGGATTCACGAAATTTCAGAGAACATCAACAAAGATGCCTTTAATGCTGCTCATTAACAGTCCTGAAATTAGAGAGAAAAAGACTTTACTTCTGTTGCAAAAATCAGAGATAAAAGTTGTTGTTCCACCCACGAAATTCCTCAGTCTGCTGCCCACGAAATTCCTCAGACTGCTACCCATGAAATTTCACTTGTCTGCTGCCCACAAAATTCCTCAGTCTGCTACCCACGAAATTCCTCAGACTGTTGTAGAAAATGGCAAGCCCTAAATCTCTGCTGCTACCCGAGTTTCATCCTCCACAGGCTTAGCTCCTTACTATTTTGTTGGCATGTTTGGAGTGTAAAAATAAAAGATGTTGATGCTGCAAACTTTGGTTCTGCTACAGACCTCTTCTCTGCGGCTGCCACAGTATCAACCTGAAAATTCAGAGCCCTTACGCCACCGAAATTCACACCCAAAAACGAATAGCTTTCCTTTGTATTTATACTGATTTTTCGGGATATTTATCTAAGCCGACTTGTAGGATTTTTATTATTTATTTTAATTTTCTTATTAGTATTGTTTGTGGAGCCGACCTGCTAAAGATAAATATTAATTTCAACTCAAGCCGACTTGTCTTTGCTTTTTGATCCATTTAATATTGATTAAGATCTTCATTAAAATCATCAAGCAGCATTAAAATCATCAAGCAGCCTTTCTTCTTGGATAGAGTTGGGCTTCTTTAAGTTCAACGATCTTCAACATTCCTTATGGCTTCAAGTTGTTTGTGTTACCATAGAGGTCACCAAGAGCAATATCTAAGGGTTGCATACAATATCCAAGAGCCATCAAACCACCATCTTGTTGCCATTAAGTGGGAGCATGGGCCATCAAACCATCTCAAGGGTGATGGCTTCATTGTCAACACATAAGCCATATCATCTTCAGCAAATGACCACAGTATGGGTCATTTGTGGCACCTAGTATACGCGACATGCCATGTCATCAACCTTTGTCATTAATGGCTTGTCATCAATGACAACCATACTCAACATTAATGATCATCCACCCCACCGAAGAGGAAGGTTGATCTATGCAATGTTTTGTAATGGCTGGTTAGATATTAACATATAAAAAAACACTAATTATTTGCTTTCCATTTTTTTTTGTTCTTGTCTAAGTC
>LPNX011044830.1:0-10187 GCA_001517045.1 Pseudotsuga menziesii | reverse complement strand
TAATTAAGTTTTGATGTAATAATGTAATCTCTTGAACCTTGGCATTTTGTAATAGGGGCTATGAATGCAAATGAAAATGCTATGACATCCCCTAAGCCATTGGTTCAAGTTTCATGTCATTTTGACAAAGGGTTAGGAAGTTAGAGCAATTTTAGTTAAGACAAGGTATTTTTTCCTAGGAAATTAATTTAATTCCCAAGAGTGAAAAATTAAATTATTTGATTTTGAAGGAAAAAATCAAATAAGACCATGGTAATTAAGTTTGGGGGTGGCCAAGCATAGTCAATTTTTATGGTCAAAATAAATGTCTGAAGATCTCCTAAGTGGGGCGTCCCTCTTGTCTTAATAAAAGATAAAAAATAAAAATAAAAGATAAAATAAAAAATTAAAGATCAAAAATTAAAAAATTAAAAAATAGAAAATAAAAAATAAAAAATAAAAAATATAAGATTAAAACTTGAAAATAAAATTAAAAGATTAAAAAATAAAAAGATAAAAATAAAAAATAAAAGATTAAAAAATTAAAAGAATAAAAAGATAGAAATTTAAAAAAATAAAAGATTAAATAAAATATAAAATATAAAAAGTAAAAGATAAAAAATAAAAACAATAAAAAATTAAAATTTGAGTCAAAAGGGGGCCCCACTTGAGTCATGAAAACCCTAGATCTAAGGGTTAAGCTTTATTGTGACATGGATCTATCTTTTTGACCATTGATTTAAAAAGACACCCTTGCTTATGATTAGTGGATGGCTTGCAAAGTCAACAAACCTAGATCTAGTGGTGGAGATCTAATTTAGATTTAGATCTAATCTTGGCCATTGATCTTCAAGGGGTTGGGGTTGCTCCTCAACTATATAATGAGGGTCTCACTCACTCATTTCATAACATCTCTCATGCTATTGTTATGCTGCTGAAATCTTTCCCCATTCTCCTCTCATATTCTCTCAAGCATTTGGCTCAAGCCTCTTGCTATTTTTGTATTGAATCTTGCCCTAGTTGAGCTATAATAGAAGAAAGCTTTGGAGGCAAACTGTTGGTGTGGATCTTCTCATTTCATGCTTGGATTAGTGAACCAACCTTGTAAATTTTTCAATTATTGTTGTACTTGTTTAGTTTGGAAGTTCTCCACAAAGTATTTTGTGGAGAGACTTGTAGGTAGAAGTATTTCTATATTCATTTGTGAGTAGATTAATAAGATTCTACAAAGTATTTTGTAGGATTTATTTTTATGCTCATCTCCTTGCTTGCTTGTGCAGCTCTAATAGATTTGTTTTGTAGGGATCCAAAGCTAAGAAAGGCTCCTCCAAGGGTTTCTTTTTTCAAAATTTCATTTTCGGCCATTTTTCTTTTCCTATCCTAAAACTGGGTTTTATTCACTGTATAGTGAATATAACCCTTGTTTTAGGGCTCTCACCCAATATATATTAGTATAAGGTTTTAAATCTGCTGTTTATAAGTCATTTTCAGCGTAAAAACGTTCATTTTTAACCATTAAAATTTCAGTTTTTCCATTTTCTAAAGTTCAGATTTTGCTGTAAATTTTCTGGGTTTTACACTAGTTTATGCTAACTTTCTGTTTTAGTTTTCTGCAGTAATTTCCAGCAAGTAAAGTTGCTGGTTTTTTGCAGGTTTATGCACAGAAAGAGGGGGTTATGCTGCCCTAAATTGCCCAGAAAAAACCCAGAAAAATTTGGTCCAAAAGAGGCCCTAAACTACACTTCTTCTCTCTCTTCTATAACATTGTAAACCCCAAATGAGAAGTTCTCTTTGGGGTATTCTCTGTTGTAAATCTGTATATGAGTAGTGTAGAGATAGCTGCTTAGATTTATTTTATTGCAAGTTATTTTTCTGTTTACCCACCTATCTCTGTGACAGACCACCATCTCTGTTACAGAGATTGTTGTGTGGTTAAGATAATCAGTTTTATTTTTTCTGTTCACCCAACATCTCTGTTACAGACCACCATCTCTGTTACAGAGATTGTTGTGAGGTTAGTTTATTGTTTTAGCTAGTTCTATTTTCTTTTCAAGTTTTATTTTCTGTCAAAGGGGTAATCATACAACCCACCTATCCGGTGTATCCTCTATCCACTTGTCATCTCCCTTTAGGGACTTCAAGTTGGGTATGAAAAGCAGGAGAAGTGGGGGCTTAGTTTAATTAAAACAACATTTTTTTTCTGTTATAAACACACTTTATTTTTTAGTCCAAGATCAAGTACTAGCACCTCCCATAAGGGATACCGCTTGGTTGATCTTGTTGATATTTTAAAATTAACCTTGCATGCTAATCACCAAGATTAAAATTTACCCCTAAAATTAACCAACAACAACTTCACTAGCCCTTGTTCCTCTACTCGGTTATCACCCTTCGAGGTACTCACGAGATACGACAGGGGATAGAGGAGTCTTAGTTTAATAGGCATCCATCTAGCTATTTTTCCTGTTGACTAAAAACAGTGACCTCGGAGGTGACTTGGGGTAGAAGACCGTGGGGGGTCTCTAGGCGTTCTACGTCCCCCTTGTTGAGCACCAGGCCATTGGGGTTTGACCTGGGAGCTACGGGTGGGCTTTGCTCCCACTTTGTTAAGCGCACCAGCATTCCTTCTTTGACTTGAGAAGTAGTAGATTGGGGTAGTCACACCACCGGTTCGAAAACTAAATTTCAAGAGGAAAAACCTTAATAAAATCTACCTAAAATGAACCAAGAGACATTGCAAAACCAGTTCTGTAACATTTTTTCATTTTTGCGCACTTCCACTCCAGCATTGCACTCCAACACTTTACTTTCAGTCTCATTTACTTTTCAGTTTCATTTACTTTCAGTTCTGCAATTGTTTATGTGGTGAATGCTTAACATTTGTTTAACTGCTTCAAGTAATTCAACTTAAAGTCTTTCCATTTTTCATTTACTGTTGGTTTGATAAATTTCATTTAAAGCATTTTCCTTCTGCTATCTCTTGTCTATAACTTGTAAATCTGGTTCATATGTGTCTAAACTATAACTATTTTACTTGATTTGTTTATACTGATAAATTTAGATCATCTGTACATTGCTTAGATATCTTGATTCATTATTGTATCATTTATTTGTTTATTCATCTCATTTGTTAGACAACTTAACCTGTGGGATAATTAACTTAGACTGCATCCATTGAAAGTTGCATTCTCTGACTCCATTCTTTAGGCACTGGTTATAAATAAAAGGATTGACCGTCATTTAAATATTGCATCTTGCATTGGTTTGACTGTCATCTCTCAAAACCTTAGCCTCAATCTTAATAAAAGATCCCTTTAATTTGTAATAAATTAATAAATCTGGAACTTAGTTTTTCCATAGGGACTTCCCCCCTTGGCTCTGTTGGGATCTTGCCTAAACGGAGGAGTTATGGACTGTGGTGACAGTGGTCCCCAGCTCTCGCTTGCCCCCAAGGACACACATAGCAGGTTGTGACTTTCCTGTTCCTTAAAGTGTGAATTAGGCGGCAACAACGGGTTTACAGGTTACACCTTCTGGTGATTCGGATACACATGGTACAGGTTCAAGTTCACCAGGGACAGGATCTAAAACCGTTGGTACTTCTTCAGGAAGACATTCGTCTAATGAAGATGTAGAGGAGGGTATGTGACAGGATGCTTCTTCCAAGAAGAGAAAGCCAAGTTGTCTTAGGGAGCTTGTGAAGGAAGCAGAGGAGTCTGTCGGGCCACCCAGGAGGGAGGTCAGAGAGAGCAAGGCACCTGAGAGATTTTCCAGCTATATGGCACAGGTGACTAGTTTGCATGAGGTCGTACCTACTACTTATGAGGAGGCTTCCGTACACCAGGTTTGGAGAGATCCCATGATGGAAGTGTACAATTCCATCATGAAGAATGGGGTGTAGGAAGTGGTTCTGAGACCAGAAGGGAAGTCAGTTGTGACTTCCAAGTGGCTCTACAAGATCAAGCATGTTGCGGATGGCAGCATTGAGAAATACAAAGCTCGATTTGTAGCGCGTGGGTTCTCACAGATAGAGGGAGTTGATTATGATGATACCTTTGCGTCGGTTGCTAGATTATGGTCTGGACTACAGGAGGACATGTGGAGTGGACTTGGTTGGCTTCACGGACTAAGATTGGGCAGGCAGTGCTTCAGACCAGGAGAGCACTTCCGGTTGTTGTTTCAGGTTGGGCTCGGTTGTTGTGTCGTGGTTCAACCGGAAGCAAAGTCTGTTGCTTTGAATTCTATAGAGGCTGAGTACATGGCAAACAGTCAGGCTAGTTGTGAGGCTTTGTGACTTTGCAAGTTCATGGTTGATTTATTTGATCAGGAGTTGAGGCCTACGATTATTCACTGCGACAACCAGAGTTGCATCAGGCTCTCTGAGAATCCAGTGTTTCATGACAGGTCAAAACACATTGAGATTAGATACCACTTCATCAGAGACTATGTTCAAAGAGGAGTTGTCGAGTTACAATACATTTCTACAGATGAGTAGGTAGCAGATATTCTCACAAAGTCTTTGGGGAGAGGAAAGCACATTTATTTTAGAGACAAGATGGGAGTGGTGAAAAACACCTTCCTCGAAAAGAGGGAGTGTTGATTTTTTACCTAGGAAAGTGTTTGTTCACTCATGCCTTGGGGTGGACATGAACACTTAAATGTGGTCCCTAGCCATATTAAAAGGTGTGAATGACTTTATGATAAAGTGACCTTTAAATTAAATGTTTGAGTTTATAATTTTAAAGTGACCTTATGAGCATTAAAGAGGGTGAGTGTTAAAAGTCTCATTATTAATTAAAAAGTGATTTTTTAATGAGGAAATGAGATGAGCCATTGATCTCATGGAGTTGGTTTTTAATTTGAGCCTTTGATTTGATGGAGGAAGTTACTCAAACAAAAAGGGAGAGGGAAAGGCAAATTCATTCTATTGTTCACTTTCAAGAGAGAATTTTGAGAGAGAGAGAGAGCAAGAGAAAACCAGAGAGAAACCCTTGCAAAAATTTTCCAGAGCACAGGAAGAGGAGAAAGGGCACGAATTTTGAGACAAGAGTACTAGCAGAGAAAGGGCACGAATTCCAAGAATCCGTATAGCATTTAATGAAGTGACCTTACATCATTTATTGCAGCGATACAATCCGTACAGCACAAAAATCGAGGTGAGAAAGAGGCACATATTTTGAGACAGAACCGTATAGCCGTACAACACATTTTTCGAGGCTGTTGTACAGCATTTATTGTTGTTCATACACCAGTCGTACTGCACAGATTTCGAGGCCGTACAGCACATAATCGAGGCAGTCGTACAACACACGTGTGACAGAATTTTTGGGGTTCCATATAGCAGTTTTCTGGGTGTTTTTGGAGACACAATTTTGGAGAAGAAAAGAGATAAGTACTGCTGTAATTTTTGTTGAATAATTTGTCTCTGAAGAAATAAAATATCTCTGAAGAACAGGTTTTCCCTTCAAGGTTTTTTTTCTAGGTCATTTGACCAAAAATCTGTCTGTTAAAATTTCATGTGGGGCTGAAAATTAAATTTCTGAGTAAGATTTTAGGGCCTATTAAGTTTTAGAATTCAGAAGGAAAGAAAAAATCTCATGTGTTTATGTTTTCAATAAAAATTATTAAATTTTCATGTATATGCTAACCATGGGGTTTGGGCATTAAACAATGAAAAACTGAAACTTGAACTGGGTTGGGGTTTTGATAATTCTTCACACCTAATCTGACCGAGGTCTTTCTTCTTCTTGTTTGTCTTTGCTGCAAGGGCTACATTATGCTCCACTTCCTCGCTGACTTGTCCACCCAAAGCTACTTGTCGAATCTCCTCTTGGGTAAAATCATCCCACATCCTAGACCAATCCGGAAGTTTCTCTCTGCCAACAATACATTTGACAAAAACCTCCCATCTCTTGGTGAAGCCCTTCAAGGCTATCCTCACCAACTCTGAGTCTGAGATAGTCTCTCCTACCGCTGCCAACTCATCTTTGACCTGAGCTACACGAGTCAGGTAGGAGGTTCCACTTTCATCTTTTGTCATCTTTACATTGTGTAACTTGTCTTTCAAGGCCATCTTTTGATTCTCGTTCTTTGCCTCGAACAACTGCTTCAGGGTGTCCCACATGTCATTAGCAGTTTTTTTCTCTGCCAAATGCGGGATCAGATGATATTTCACCCCGTCTAGGATCACCCTCTAGGCTCTGGCTTCTAAGGCTTCATGTTTTGCTAACTCATCCTTGTCAGTGGGCTTCGTCATCACGGTGTTTGCAAAGCTCCAAATCTTCACTTTCCAAGGTAGATAGTTGAATATGCCATCCAACCTATCTTCATACCGAATGCTCATCATCTGGAAAATATCTCACAACAAATCTTTTAAACTGAAAGACTACACAATTCTGTTATGTGATTCAAAAACTTGAATACTACTTCAACTTGGCTCTGATACCATGAAGAAATTCAATGACTTAATATGAACTTTGTCTTTTACACATTATGTCAAACACTTGAGAACTAGGGTTTATAATTAAAAATTTACATCTTAAATTTAAAATACAAATCACCAACTCAAGAATTTTCCAAGACTGAAGCAAATCTTTCACACATGAATACACAAAGATTTTGGTCAAAAGACACGTGTGGACTGTACGGACTGTATTTTTTCGTACTTTTATGTTTCCTTAGGATTCGTGCCCACCTTGCAATAAATGCAATACAAACCTGTCAGACTTCTGTACTTTCTACCTCGATTTATGTGCCTTCACACGTGTTGTACAGACTGACATGTGCATTAAATGCGGTTGTACTTCTGCAATTAATGTTGATGCTTGCATTGGGAATTGTGCCAAGGGTTTTCTCTCTCTCCTTCAGTCTCAATATCTTCTCTCTCTCCTCATTGATGGATGGATGATGTCTAATTTGTCCTTTAACCCTAGTTTTATACTTTAAATTCTATAACTACCTTATCTAACCAACTTAATCTTGTGGTTGAGATGGTTTTTACAAAATCTAGGGTTCTCACTTAATGCACTCTTATTTAATAATAATTCACTTTAATTATTAAATATCTTTTAAGTGAAACCCAATACAATAAAGTACAAAACATCATTTATTTATATATAAGCCACTTTATACATAAATGTACATAATGGACAAATCACATTTCATCTTTATCACACAACACCCAAAACTATAAGGAGGACCTTTAGAGTTAACTTTTCAAAAGATATAACCCCAGAAAACACTCTCCTAGACTGTTGGAGCGCACCTTTTCTGTTGAGCTGAGTAGCTGTGATTGTGTAATAATGAGGAGGGGCGCCTCCTCTTTATACTGATTTTCCACTAGGAAAATCACTGGGGCCGACTTCTTTTGGGGGAGCAATAAAAATATATTTTATAATTTTATTTTTATTTATTTCTTTTGCTTGCTTTTCACCCCAAGGTTTACAATGAATAATTACAACAGTATAATCTCCCGTAGGAGGTACAAGGAGGTACAATACAAGTACAATAAGAATAGCTTCTAAAGTTGCACAAAATCCAACACTCCCTCTCAACAAGGAAGGTATTTTTTAGATATGGTCATCATCAGCATTATGAACATCTAGGTCTCTTCTATACATGTCATCTGTCTCGATCATCTCTATACATACTGAAGGTCGTCAACACGTCATTGTAAGGTCTTTTATCATTTGTAGTTCCATCTGCTACCTGTCTTTCTCATCTGTCGATGGGATCCTCCCATACCTGGCTTGATAACCTGGACGAGCAAATGTGCACGGCCATCTACTACCTGTTTGTCTCATCTGCCGATGGGGTACTCCCATACATGGCTGAGAACCTGAACGAATAGAGGTACCTGTGCAATCACACAACCACCTAATGCCTGTCCGACTCATCTGTCGATGGGATTTTTCCCACACTTGGCTGAGCACCTGGACGAGTAGAGGTACCTGTGCAATCACACGACCATCTACTGCCTTTCCGACTCATCTGTCGATGGGATATCTCCCATACCTGGTTGAGCACTTGGACGAGTAGAGGCACCTATGTGAACCCGACCATCTACTATCTGTCTGTCTCATCTGTCGATGGGATTTCTCCCATACCTAGTTGAGAACCTGAACGAGTAGAGGTACCTGGGAAAAAGCATGATAAATGTCTGTTAGTCATCTCTCCCTCTCAAGGAGGGATACGTTCTCCTCTACTCCAAGTCTTCCTCGAAAGTATTCAAACTTCAATCTGGAAGAGGCTTAGTGAGAACATCTACAATCTGGTCATCTGCACCATATCACCTATGAAGTTATATCGAATCTCTATGTGCTTCGACTTGTCGTGAAATACAAGATTCACTGACATCTGCACACAAATCTGGTTATCACAGGGAATCACGATTGGCTCTGGAATCTAACCAACAATCCTGCAAGAAGTTTACGAAGCCAAACTGCTTCTCGGGCTGCTGTATTGAGAGCTATTGAGTTCTGCTTCCCACTGCACCAGGAAATTACTACAAAACCCAAACTAAAACAACATCCTGAAGTACTTTTCATATCTGCAGTGCATCCGGCCCAATCTGAATCCGTAAATCCTTGCAATTTCAAGTCATATTGCGCCTTTGCGCCGGTTGCTCAGTATTCCTCGATCAGGGCAGTGATTTCCATAGTTGCAAAGATGGGTTGGAAGATCCACCAGATGGATGTGAAGACCCCATTTCGCAATAGTCTTCTACAGGAGGAGGTATATCTAGAGCATCCACAAGGATTTGAGGTGCATGGGAGAGATTCTCGTGTGTAGGCTAAAAAGGGCCTTATACGGATTGAAGCAATCCCCTCGAGCTTGGTATTCGAGGATTGACTCATAATTGCTATCAATTGGGTTTCAGAAGAGTGAGTCTGATCTCAACCTGTACTTCATTGTGGTTGGAAGTGATTCCCTCATTCTTCTGTTGTATGTTGATGACTTGTTTACTAGCCTAAATCCAAATCGTAGGCTCTATCAAGCGCCAAGGGGGGTCAAATCTATTGATCTAACATTAAAAATGGTTTTAAAGCCATGGTTTTAACACATGCTTTTAAAACCATGGGTTGTTTAGGAGGTCCTTGCACATGGTTTTAAAACCTATGCTTATATATATGTACCAATGCTTAAACTTGTGCTATGACTAATCAAAGGGCTTGCTGGGAAGATTGTTGCCCATGCCATGCTTGTACAAATAGAAAACCTTAGTGCTAGGTTGGTCCCATGTGTCACTTGTCCCAGTTCATCCATTGTTGAAATTCATCCCATGACTTAGAATGATTGAGACTTGTGCGATTGCATCTTGACCCCTGTACATGATAGACTCCATGTTGTTTTGTGTCTTTGGCTATGAAGTATGTGGCTTGGCCAGTATGGTTGGGTTCATGGGAAGTTCTCCTTTAGTCCTCAAAACAAGTGCTCCACCAAACAGTGTTGCTAAACACTAAAGCATCGAAACGCATAAAAGTTATATCTAAGGGATGCAAAAGTATAAAAGTTTAAGAGGTAGTCAGTGGCCAAGGGGTTGAGCACTCATTCTTTGTATAATGTAAGGCTCATCTTGTTGAAAAACTGAGTTTAACTGCTTGCTGGTTTAATGAACAATTTTGTGGGTTTCACTTCAGCCGGTTTTGCATAGGCTTGAAGCTACTTATAAAAATTTTCCTGAACAATTTAAACACGCAGAAAAAACACTAACAGGCTGAAAACACATGCATGCACACCATAAAAATTACTCAGAGATTTTTGGCTAATCAGCCCTGGAAAAACCCCCACGGGGAAAACCAGTCAGAGAGGAGAGATTTTAATTAATTCTTCAGCAAGGTACAGGACAGAAAAATAATGGTGAAAATACAACTTATCTCCACCAGCAGCCTTTTTCTCAAAGTCTGGAAAAATGCTCAGCAATCCCAGCCATACATTTTTCTCTGATTTTTCTTCACCAAATTAAATGCACTGGTACAGCTTTGACAGGCCGTACACCTTCTCGATTTTCGTGCCAATACTCAGCAGACCGTACAGCAAACCCAGCCGTACAGTAGTCCTTTCACCTCGAAATTCGTGCAGCATTTAATGCACCGTACAGCAGGTCGTACACCTCGAAATCTGTGCAGCAAACAGGCCGTACTTTCTCGGTTTCTGTGCAGAAAATGAAGCAGCCGTACAGCAGCAATAAATGCAGGCCGTACTCCTTC
>LPNX011044817.1:76530-156031 GCA_001517045.1 Pseudotsuga menziesii | reverse complement strand
TACCTTTTAGCTTGATCCTTTCTTTATCTAAGGAGATAGAGGCTTTCATCTTTCGACCCCAAGGTCGACTGACAAGGGCTGGGAAGGAGCTAGATCCTTTCTTTGGGTCAATAATTTCAAAATCAACCTTAGTTGATATGCCTTTAATGGTTGTGTCTACATTTTTCCAAACTCCAATGGGTTCAATGAGACCTTGGTCGGCCAGTTTTAGGTAGATGCCTAACTCATAGAGTCGAGGTTTGCCCATTTATTCCCATGTATCCCTGGTCATAATATTGACTTGTGACCCAAAATCCAGAACTACTTGTCATACGTGGTATCCTTCAATTTCTAGGTCGACCAGTGGGTCGACATCGTTTTTATCTTTTTGATTTAGGCTACAAATATTCTTAGTTTGTTTCTCAGGATTAGTGTTTTTGATTTGATGCAATAAATCAATGAACTGTCCTACAGATTCATCTGTTTGAATGAGATGGGTTAATTGTTGGTTCGAGCTAAGTCGACTGTTAATAATGTCTTCTTGCTGTGCAATGTTTTGAAATATGTGTGTGGCTTCTTGATATGTCTGTTCTTCCTTGCTAGGGTCAGGGTATGCAGTTGTGTTTTTGATTTTGCTAATCTGAGGGTTATCAGGCCCGGTTTTGGTGCCTTGTCGAGTGACAATGTGCAAGTTCTTAGTATTTATTACATCATTCTTCTGGACACAAGACAAGACATTAACATTCTTTTTATTGCTGATTTTTTCCAACATGGTAGGACAATCCTCCAAGGAGTGATCGCCTACCCCACAGTGTGTACAAAATTTGAGGTCAGTTCTGCCCTTGTACGGACAGTCTGCGCATCTGTGCCCTTCTTTGTAACAAATAAAGCATTGTGTGGGTCGTCTACTTCGTATTTCACGATTCCCTACGAATCAACCTGTTCTTCCAAACCCTGGTCGTCGATTGTCATGTCGGCGTTCATAGCGTCGGCCGTCATTGCGTTGCCCGTTCTGGTTATTGTTATTGTTTTGCTCCGTGTTCTGTGCTACTGCATTCGTCTGGTAGACGGCCTGGTAGTTCTGTCTATTTTTCAGGTTAAGATGGCAGTCGACCGTGTTGTGATTTGCAGTTTCACAGATAGCACACCAGGAAGCCTTTCCATTCTTCATATTGTAAGGACAGTCGGCCGTAGAATGGTCTCCACGTTCCTGGCAAATGTCGCAAAACGCCTTTGTCTGCACAAAACGGACATCTTGTCGACTGAATTGCTGTCGACAATTATCTTTGGAATGTCCGGCTGTTGAACAGTTAGTGCACCAGATTTCCTGGTTCTTCAGGGTCAGCTCTTTCAGGGACTTCTGCACGTTTTCCAGCTGTTCCTCCAAACGGTGGTCGGTTGGATATGCAGGGATATCTTCATCCATCTCGACCTGCAGAGCTTTGGTCAGCGCATCTTCATACGACTTGAAAGTTTCCAGACTGATGTGTCGGCGAACCTTCTGTGAGAGTCCGGCAAGGAACCATTGAATCAGTAATTGTTCATCAATAGTATAGTCTAACTGGCTTAATAGATCCTTCCATCGTTTATCGTAGTCACGGACTGTTTCTCCTGGCTTCTGTGATGTCGTTTTCAGCTTTTTAGCGGCCAGGTGTTTGGCGTCTGGGGTCTTAAAAAATGATAGGAATTGCGCTTTTATCTCGGCTTTTGTTGCTCTAGGCTGCCGTTCAGAAAATGTCATATGCCATGTTAGAGCTCTTTTCCTTAGGGCTCCTGCGAACTGAGCCATCTGGTGATCTTCTTCTGTTACCTTGTTGGCCTCCCATATCGACTCACAGACGAACCAATGTCGTTTGGGGTCTTTGTCGCCCTCATAAAGGGGAATCTGAGCAGAACCGTGACCCATGTCGGAGTCACTTTCACTACTCTCTGAAGTTGGCGGGGTGGGAGGTGTGGGTGGGGGTTAAAGAGGTGGGGTCGATGATATAGTCGAACCTGTGGGGGTGACGATGGGGTTTTGGTCGACGAAACTTGTGCCTCTGTTGGTGGTTGATTCTTTCTCGCAGTACAGCGGATTGTTGATAATTTGTCTTCTCGATGACCCACTGTCACTTTGCGTGCTCAGGTCTGACTCTTGGTTATCTTCGAAAGTTGTATGTGGCAGGGGGGTGCTCCTTCATGTGTCGGCAGGAGCAAGTGGATACTGTGAAAGGAGGGTGCCGTTTGGAAGGTCACCCAGTTCCCTTCGACCGGTCTGCGTATGACCAGGTGTAGTCCCGGGTACGGTTCATCACCGAGTCGACTCCAGAGTGTGATGTCACCAGCTCTCAGTCGGAGGTCGTCTTCAATAATAGTTTGTATTACGGTATGTGGATTGACTGGGGATAGGGTTACTTCATCGGGAGTCATTATTTGGAGAGCTTCTTGCTTCTCTATCCACACTTCTTCATCCTTAGGGCTGGTTTCTTCTTCCACGCCTTTTTCTGGTCGGTCATGACCCGAATCTGGCGGATGCTCATCTCGTTCGGTCTCCCTAGGGTTTTGTTCTCGACGCAGCTTGTCGGCTCGTTCACGTCTGGCTTCCCTTCTCTACTGTCTTTCATCCCTCTCGATTCTTTTAATGTCCGACATACTTTCATACAATACTATCAATTCCTCTTCGGTCGACTGTTCATTACTGGCTTAAGTCTAGTCGACTGGTATCCACCATGCTCCCTCTCCGACACACGACCAGCTACCCCCCCATAGCCTACCTGACGCTTTTTAGAAAGCTCAGATAATGCTGTCTATTTGCTCAGGAAGTATTCCCACTCCCTTTCAGCAATGAATTTTTCCCACTTCTTTTGCTTCTCCGCCCAGTTAGTGTTTGAGGGTGGTTCACGTAATAGTGGTCGAGCTTCGACAATATGGCCTGCTCCTTTTTCTATTAAAAACGTGAACAGCAAAGTCGGCAAGGAACACAAGAATTGATCAGTAAATTCTGTGAAAAATTTCTATCGGATGGTTTCCACAGAAGTCCTGTCTTCGATTGCTTGTTCCTCACAGAAGTCGTCGGCTATCTTTTTGAACCACTCCGATAGATTCGTACGTCCTCCTCGGATCAGTTTCTAGAGTAACTGTTCTTCTTTAGTCTTGTCCGGTTTTCTCATCCAAAATCTGCTTCAGTAGGTGTGGCACGGATTCGACAAAATTTTCGTGAGTCTCAGTGAAAAATTTGGCTTTTGCTTCTGCGACTGTCAATCTGTTCCTTCTCGTGTAATTTTGTAGATAGTTAGCAATTTTTCGCTCCCACCAGTCCTTTATCTCCTGCTCTGGTATCATATGTGAGCATATATTCTAGTTATGTACTACCGGAAATGGAAGCAATGTTTTAATCTCACAGATCACATAAGGTTACCAATAATACATACAAAAATATACAGAAATATACACAGAGACAAGAGACAAGAACAGATAGGATAAACAGATTATATTATTCTCCATAGTTCGTACAAAGCCAAGAATTGAACTACGTTCTTGTGAGGCTCAACAGCCTAATATATACAGATTACAAACAGTTACAAGATAACTACTTGTCGGTTCGGTGAACCGACACAACTATTAGTTAGCAGACTTAATTACTGTGTTTACTCGGCCGACCGACTAGGTCGGTCCATCGACTTAGTTGGTTGATCGACTAAGTCAGTCTTCTTTCAAGTCGACTTATGTCGATTTGCTCCTTCCACGCCCATCTTCATGGAATCACCCTTAAATTAACCCAAGGTGTGCTATATTCGTTGATTTCCTTTCATTTGTTGATATGTCTACTCTTTAATTTGCTTCTTCTTATTGTACAAATAGAATGTGGCTTGACATTGTTTGACTAGTCTTTGGAATGTGTGACAAAGTTTTACTTTGCTGGATGCTCCGTATTTTAAACAACAAACCCTTTGACAGTCCCTGTCACATCATCTATGTTGCTGCAACAAGATCAAAACATTCAACAGTTGTCAATCCCATACAACAATCAAGTCTTTCCACATGCTACCTCTGTTTTTTTATTGATCATGAACCACCAGAAACAACACTTTCATCATTTCTCAAGACAAAGTGCAAGCAATGTATCTCAAGAGTCTTTTCAGGAATTTCATACATGTATCATAAGTGGATATGCTGAGCTCAGTCCTCATGCATCACCAAATTCTTAGTATGTTTAACCTAGGCTTAAAAACCCAACCTGGTTTTTCATTCATTGTTTTATGCTACTGTTTGAATGCCTGTGTATTGCTACTTTAGATGCCTTTCAGGATGACTTCAATGTGTGTACAATCAATGTGTACATCAGAGCTATTTTATTTGTCTGATATTTGAAATTTGTACCTGAACAAGATGACCCTATCAATAGCACTTCATTTTCTTGTTAATGAGCTTCTCATTGTTACTTTTCTGTCCTTCTTAGTATTCATATTCAGAACATGGTTATCAACATGTCACTACAGCTTGTAGGTAAGATTTAGTCATTCAAGTATGTCATTGAGAAGTATTTAAGTAATACTCAAGCCTGCCACTCAACTTTCAACTTCTTTCCTTCAAGATATTAACTATGATAGTTGATGGAGTGCTGTAGATAATCTCTAGACTTTCATCTAATATTTCCTTCAGATGCATTTGGTAGTGATCAGAGTACTCCTGTGTAATTTCATGAAGGAATTCTTGCCAATCATCTCCAAAGCTAGAGAGAGAATCATTGGTGCACTTTATCGATGCTATAAGGAATGTATCAACCATCATATTAGTAAATTCATAAAAGGTATCTCTTCAAACATCATCATGCCACTTCACTTCATTTTCTTCAAAAATATGTACAAATAGATTTCATTACTCTTGCTCCTCCTATCAACATGCTTATTTTTAAGTCGCACATGCCAAATTTGTATTAACTCTGATTTTAAAGTTCATCCTTTCCTTGCTTTTCTTCTGTCAATGGTTGCAATCTGATCCTAGGACATGTTACTATGCTTGGAGTAGTCACCTTTTCTTCTTGAGTCCACTCTGCAAAATCCATGGACTCAAGGTGTATTAAGGTCTTTGAAAGACCTTAAGTTTTCCTTACCATATGACATCCATATTCTGTGCATTGATCTACTTCATTCATATTAAGCAAATTATCTTTTTCACCCATACCTAAGAGTGTCCTTGATTGTGACCACTTTTCCTTTGGGATTCAAATATTCCTGCAATATTTTGCTTCCAAGGTTCATTGGATCTCCTTGCAAGTGTGCATGAAGGACTCCTCATTGGTTGTCTTCTTGGACTTGCACAATTTTGGGCTTTATGACCAAATCCACTACAATTGTAGCATCGCATGGTGTGGCAATTTGCAGCAACATGACCAATGTGATTACAAGTCCATCATATGAATGTGTTATTGGGACTTCCACCACATATTCTTCCATGGAATGTATAGTCCATAGCCTTGTGACCAAAACCATTACATGAATATAAATAACCATTGAATCTATATTCATACCTGGATGCCTAGTTCCACTTTGAAGATGTATCTTTCCCGAACTTGCTCTGAGGAGTAGGACTAACTCCGTGATATCCTCCAAGTTTTTTGATGTCTTTTGAAGGTATGTGAGGAGAAGCTTGGATTTCATCTTTGGAGAACGAGGGAACTACTCTAGTCTTCTGAGGAGTCCTTGAGATATCTTCTTGACTCTCTACTTCCATGTTGTATCCCAACCCACGTCTTTTCAAAAGGTGATATTTGACAACTCAAGATCTCATCTAGAATGGTAGAGTTGTTGTTGAACTTGAAATACACACTTGATTTTTCATTTTTCCTCTTTAGAACAATGACCTCCATTTCAAGACGTTCACAAGTCTTCTCTCTTTCATCCATCTGATTCTTCAAAATATCTTTCATCCTTTTGGCTTTCTCAAGTTGAATCTTCAAATCAACATTGTCCCTTCTTGTTTCCTCAAGCTCTTCTTGGTCTTTACTAGAATATCCTTGAATGATAAGATCAATATTTATCCTTTCAACTTCATCACTTTTCTCTTCTAGCTCATCTTGAAGGCTTCTCTTTTTGAGACTAAGTTTCTTGAGAAAATCCACAGACTTCTCATGGTACTTTTTGAAGGACCCAAAAATATTTATTTTAAGTCTCAAATTGTGTCTAAGATCAATGTCTTCTAAAAGGTGTGTTAGGACATATTTCTTAGCATATTAAAGATCATTTTAAAGGTTATCAAAATCACTTCTATTGTAATAAGAAAGATTCTTACCTTCACTGGTGTATGATGCTTGCTCTTGCTTTTCTTCTTTCTTTTCATTTTCAGCAGACTTGACTTATGCTTCAATATTTGTCTCTTGATTTATTCCTGGATACTCACTTTCTAGCTTGAACCATAGGTCTTTGGATGAAGTGTGTTCTCCTACACTCTCTTTGACATAGTTTGAGAGTCCATCCATAAGAAACTTCAATGGAATGGATTTGTCCTTCTTGGAATCCTTCTGAGCAGCTGGATTTTTCTTCTTGTTGGACCAAATGGGTGGATTGACCACAATATCCCATACACCAAATTTCTTCAAGTAAGATTTGAACTTACTTCTCCATCCAAAGTAATCGGTCACATCAAGCACTAGAACTTCATCATTTATGGGGGACTTTGCCTTTGCATCCATTGTGTGTCCATAGATCTCCTTCAAGCTAGTTAGGCTTGTGGTGAAGGCCCGCTCTGATACCAATTGTTAGACATAATGGGACGCTGAGAGTGGAGAGGGTGAATAAGTGGGACAATTTTTTTTACCAAATTCACTTCTTCAAATATTTAAATAGAGATCATCATATGTATATAATCAAGTTCATCAAAGTTAATCAATCATATCAACCACACAGATCACAAAATACACATTTGAGATAATCTTTGAAAACTTTATTATATCGGATTTATATGAGTTACAACGAAGGCCACAACCTTCGGGTTTGCATCAGCTTCAACTGAATGAGAAGCACCAACTTCTATTCCAGGACCCTGATTGGTTTTTCTTAGTTCCAACTAAGAAAAAGTGTGTGAGACCCAAATTGCAATAACAAACTTACTACTTTCATCAAACAACCATATGCTCAACAAACTTATCCAATGCAACCAACACCATGTCATTCTGCTCATCTCTATCTAGTTATTTCTTTGATAATTTCTGTCTTGT
The DNA here is from genome assembly GCA_001517045.1 of Pseudotsuga menziesii. Lineage (NCBI taxonomy): Eukaryota > Viridiplantae > Streptophyta > Pinopsida > Pinales > Pinaceae > Pseudotsuga > Pseudotsuga menziesii. The sequence continues at coordinate 148,857 of LPNX011044817.1, read as the reverse complement.
CATTTTGTGATCAAGTTAATTTTCTCCAAGACATCATAGAATGATCATGTCATTTGTACATTAACACTTATCTTGTCCGCTGCATACAATATCATGTACTTGTCAATCTGCTCATCACAAGTACATTTATGCCAAGATATATTCCTGCTAGTGTTTGTTAATGTGTTGCTCATGCCAATAAATGATGTTGTTATGCATGAAGAAGATGATGAAGTTGAAAGAAGCAGTCTACCCACGGAACAAATAAAGATAAGTATTCAATTGTCATTTCATGATATTGTTTTGTTATGCACTTGTTCAGTTGATGTGTTATGCATGAAAGAATGCTTGCATTAATGACAGTATACTACTAATATGCATGTGATGGGTAAGTAGCTCATGGTTCTATACAAATCTCCATTTCTACTTATCTAGAATGAAACCTCTTTGCTGATATATTGGATTAGTGCACAATCTCAATGTTGTCCTGGTAGAGATGGAAGGCATCTAGTAAGTTTCCGTGAGATATGTTGTATTGGCTAAAATAGTTGCATGATTATATATTTATGCATAATAATTTACCATTATGAAATGTTTCTAATCATACAACTAGTGCATTTGAATCGTAGGAAAGATCACGCACAATTTCCTACAAGAAAAGAAGGATGCGACTTGTTTCGAAGAACAAGTGACAACAGTTCAAGATTCACTCTAATAATCCAAAATGAAGAATGATCTCTAGGACGCAGTATCGAGACCTGAAGGGAAGTTCATAGTTCCATCATGTAGTAGATGGAAACATCGTGGGATACAAGGCAGGATTCGCAGCACGAGGCTTCTCACGGAAAGAAGGCATAGAATACGAAGAGACATTTGCAGCCACTAGAAGTTAATACACATGATAGGAAGACTCATGTGTCCAAATTAAAGAAGGTCATGTACGAGCTCAGAAGATACCCATGGGATAACACATACATGAGGAGCTTGAATATCACCTAGAGTGATGAATATCTTAACCTTTGCTACAAGGTTGAAGATGAAAGCCTATAGAGGATGAAAATCTCACAGATGGGTGCGACAAGAACTTTTGAAAAGGTTCAAGATAGAGTATCTTGGTATCCAGTGACCCTATATGGATACATAGAATATTAGTAGTAGAGGAAGCTACTTGTCCCTCTGGTATATAATGTTTCAGTGCATAGAGTACAAAATTCAGAGGGAGAATAATGCTCCGCTTCAGAGAGAGTGACTGCAAAAGATCCTGAGGTTCAACATGGTACAACAGGATGGATAGATTACTGATGACTCTAGGATTTAACTTTGCTTCAGGGTTGAAGGCGGAAGAGCAGTGATGCTCCTGTTCATATGTTAATGACTTGTTCCTGATAGGAAAAGAGGAACTCGTTAGAGATGCAAGAAGGAGACTTGCTGTCGAGTTCAAGATAAAGGACTTGGATATGAGGCACTACTTTCTAGGCATGGAGGTGTGGCAGAATGCGGATGGAATCTCCTCGGGACAAGGGAAGTATGTAGTAGATATCTTGGAGAGGTTCAAGATAATGGACTGCAAGGCCATGGCCACACCTATGGAATCAAACCTAAAGCTACTAACTGTTGCTTCGTTAGATTCGGTTGATGCCATGATGTATCGCCAGATGATTTGTTCCTTGATGTACCTAATGAATACAAGACAAAGTATTTTCTTTGCTGTGAACACATTGATACATGTTCACCTGATGGTTGCAAAGCATGTAGTGAGGTACATGAAGGGTACAATTGAGTATGGGCTAAAGTATGATATGAATATGAAGATTAACCTGGAGGGTTATGTGGATTTGGATTGGGAAGGCAGTGCCATTGATAGGAAGAGCACTTCTTGGTATAGCAGGAAGCAGTCCTGCGTGGCACTGAGTACAACCAAGAGGGGAGAAATGAAGCTCCAGTATGTGATTCGGATCGAGATTTCTTGAAAGAGGGAGTTCTATAATATCCGATGAGACAGGTTGTTGGAGCATAAATCCTAGAAAAACTCGTAGGTTGCTTAGACGAAATCGGTCTTATAGGTTTTCCTCGGATGTAATCGGTCCTGGCAAAGCTCGCAGGTTATCCTTGGACGTAATTATCCCTAATGTGATTCTATGCTAGAAATGGCTAGAGTGAAGTTTGAGTACTTTAGGGAGAAGCTTGGTGTTCTCTAGATCGAGGTTCCCTCTAAGGGGAATTTATGTGTCCATTGGCCTTTCTGACATGGTGGAAGCTTGAGCTTCACATGGTCAGATGTAAGTGCAGAGATGCTCTGATGTGATTGTGGGTTGTGTTACCACATGATCATTGCAGAGATATTCTGATGTGATTGCGGGATGTGTTCCCACATGATTAGTGCAGAGCCATTCTTATGTGATTGAGGGATGTGTTCCCACATGATCAGATATAAGTGAAGAGATATTCTGAAGTGATTGTGGGATGTGTGCCCACATGATCAGTGCAGATCCATTCTGATGTGATTGTGGGATGTGTTCCCACATGATCAGATGTAAGTGCAGAGCCTTTCTGACAAGATGAGGTCGGATGTAAGTGCAGCGCCTTTTTGAAAAGATGAGGTTGGATGTAAGTGCAGACCCTTTATGATAAGATGAGCTCATATGTAAGTGCAGTGCCTTTCTGACAAGATGAGGTCGGATGTAAGTGCAGAGCCTTTCTGACAAGATGAGGTCGGATGTAAGTGCAGTGCCTTTCTGAAAAGATGAGGTCAGATGTAAGTGCAGAGCCTTTCTGACAAGATGAGGTCGGATGTGAGTGCTGGGCCTTTCTGACATGGGTTTTGGATGTGTTCCTCCCATGGCCAAATGTGAGTCCTGGGCGTGCCTTTATGACATCGTTCTTGAATGTGTTCCTCCCATGGTCAGATATAAGTGCTGGGAGGGCCTTTCTGACATGGTTCATTCCATGGTCAGATATAAGTGCTGAAGACATTGAAGACCTACCTAGAGGCTAGGCCTACAACCAGCATGAAAAAGGGTTGGATCTGTAGAACTTCCTGTGACAAGAAGAATGAAGAGATAGCACTATTTGATTGAGATAGTGGAAGTACTGATGCTGATGATGATCTAGTGATGATCCAACTTTGATGATGATCCAGACTTGATGATGATCCAATGATGATCTAGATTAAGTGATGATCCAGACTTGATGATGATCCAGTGATGATCCAGACTCGATGATGATCCAATGATGATCCAGATCCAGTGATGATCCAAACTTGATGAAGATGACTTGACGATGAAGATGACTTGAAGGTGAAGATGACTTGAATATGAAGATGACTTGAACATGAAGATGGATTGATGATGATCCAGATGATATAGAGAAGAAGATTTGTGCTGATAAATTGTGTCGAGAGAATACCTTCCTAGTTAATAGGGAGTGTTGATGTATTTGTAAATTTGGAATGTATTCACTTGTATATCTTATGTATTGTACCCCAATGTTTATTTTTTAAAGTATATGTAATGTAATTGAGTCATTTCATGCCCCAATATTTTGATTGGGAGATTCAATAATGTAAACAAGTCATGTAAAGTCATTGAGGTTAACCATCCATTGTAAGTCGGGGAAATAGTCCCCACAATTGAGTTAAGGTTAACCCTCCTTTGTTGATTGGAGGGAAAAGTCCCTAAATTTGTGGGGAACTAGGGTTATTAGACTCTCATAGAGATGTCAGCATTGGTAAGTAATTGTTAAGTGGGGCCGATTTGTTGGAGTGGACTTTAAGTGAACGAAAGAATATAAATAGAGAGTGAGCCTCTCTATTTAACACACACACTCAGTTACTGGGGTGCATGAGTGAGAGATGAGAAGCTCTCTCAATTGAGAGAGAGAGAACAGTTGTGGATATCATCTTTTATGTCTTTGGGTTTTACTGCTACCATTGGTGCTCATTCTATCTCTGAGGAAGTTGTGGGGTTTTCTCATTTATGGTTTCCCTGAGGAAAATTCTTTGTGTCTCTTGTCTCTTGTGATTTTTTCTGTGCATGTTATTATCTCAGATAAGATCGTAGATCATATTGCTTAAATGATAAAAATATAACACTCCATACTTATTCACAAGTGACATAATCCAGATCCACTAGTATCAGGAAACCATGAATATTTATGATATTCAGGCTTCCATGTTACAACAGAAACAATTGCATCCACAAATAGAATTGAATGAAGTTGTTCATATCCAGGACTGCATTGTTACTCCAAGTGATGAATGCATCAAACATACTCAACTGATTGGAAGGGGAGATGTCGTGACTGTCTTAGCGATACCCAGCCTTGACTGACTGTGAGGAAAGATACTCATGCTGCTACACCAACGCATGGAACCAACTCCAAGAAGTAATAGCTGGCACCAAACATTCCTTTCTTCTTCAAGCTCAACGTGTTGCTACACCTATAATCCTTCAAGGCTTTGAACTATCTTTATTGAACCGACATAAGTTAGTGCAAATCAAAATATCAAGTTCATAATCATAGTCAATATTAGGCATTATTAGAATAAAGAAATAATAGATTATACCTGTCAAGATCCATTCTTAACTTAGAAAGATATATTCCCGGGGTATGAAAAAGTAAGGTGAAACAGGGGAAAAGGCATTGATAGGTAGAGGGAAAAGGGCTATTTCGAGACCCAACTAGTCTGAATCTAATTCTGATTCAAAACTCTTTCGGTGGACATGGGTAAGATTGAAAGAAGGTTCAGATTCCTCTTCTGGATTCCTGAACCCTTTGCATGAAATTAAATCACCCCAACACCTTTTCTTTGCCTTCTTAGTCAGCCGACACATGTTCTGGTATTTTCTTGTTGGCCACTATAAAATAGGAAACTTAAATCTCAGTCCCAGCCAACTAGGTCCACAAGTTTTAATACATGCAACATAGCAGGGAAACTGGGACATGGAATATTTGAAGTTTTCAACACAATATGGATCTCTTTCTCTCAAAAAAATAGAAGAATCATCCCATCTACCTTGGCTTCCCTCTATTGCAAAGAGCTCTTGCTGAGAGATCAACTTGAAACAGGAAGAGCCAACTTCTTGTTGGAAGGATTCCATATCACTAGCCTTCTGAGGATATTGTAATAGTCTCATATGCCCGATTCTTAACGATGTAGGAGATTGGGGCTCACTTTGAACCCAAAGGGCAGAAGTCTCCTCATTCTTCTATATGGTTTGACCGGCGCTCCACCAAGGCATATGATTTGTAACAAATGAATTAAATGCTCTTAGCTAAATTTATCCCAAATAAGGAACTGTATCGGAGTGGATGTCCATAGGGCATTCTCTTTCATGCAAAAATAAATCACATAGCACATTTTGATCTGAAAAATTGTTCTTAATGAAGGTCTCCAAGAATTTAGGGGTTTAAAATACCTGATAGGGTCTCCCTTCTTTTAGTGCTATGATTTTAAACAGGACCATTTGTTGATATAAGAACACTGAATAAGATGGGGATGGAGCTTTGTAGCTCAACAATTCTGGAATTAGGCTGTACATGTCCTTACCCAACTGTTCTTTTTCTTCTTTTAGGAACTTAATCTTTCTCGATTCCTGTAACTCCTTCTACAAATTGTCCCATTGGGATAGTTCTCCAGCCCATTTATCCTTAAAATCTTGGATAATCCTCCCATTTTCAAACAAGGATATCATTCCTTTCTCCATCAGGGTGGTACAATATTTGTATTTACCGAGCTCAAGTTGCAATAGATAGAGCTTCTTTTGCAGTTCTTGTTCCTTCTTCCTCTTTTATCCTCTCCTTTTCCTTTGTCCAAAAAATTTCTACTTCAACCCCTGCTCCAACGCTTCTATTTGTGTTGCTGATTCAACAGACAATTTTGGGAATGATGGTTATTTTGTAGCATCATCCCTTTTATGTGTTTCATCCACAACAACTTCAGTTTGATTTGTAGCTTCAACAAATAATTTTGAGGATTGTAGTTCTTGTGTAACAACATCTAATTTCTGTGATTCACTCAAAGTACACACTGTTTGAGCTGCTGCTTCAATGCGAGATCCTTGGAGTGTTGGTTCGTGTGTAACAACCTCCCATTCCATAATTATTTCAATGCTTTTAGGCTGCGGATATTTATATTGAATGATTTTTGTATCCCCTGACTGCTAAGATTAATCCAACATCTATCCAATGTCCCCAGATTACTGAGAATGATATGGAATCATTTCAATGTCCTTTGACTGTTGGGATTGTATTTCCTCTTTTTCTTGCAATTCCTGATTAAGGGTTATGCTTAGACTTGGATTCATTTCTTCAATCAATTGTAATGGAGGTATTTATTCTCTCCCCTACCTTGCTTGTGCTAATTTCCATGCCATCAGATCCACTTTTGTAACTCTATACCCTGCAAGTTTGAATAGATCTCCACATTCAGGGCATAGTAGTTCATCATGTTCACCATCCTTCAAACAAGAAGGACTGATCCATAGCTTCGACCAAGGTGTTCAAGCTCTGCACTGTCTACTTTTTGCAAGCTTCTTTCAACCTCTAGACTTCATCTCAGAGTGTCTGTAATTCTTCCTTTAACAGTTCATTCTCAAAAAGTAAATTTTCAATTTGAGGTTCACTTGCAGCAGATTCTTCTGTAATAGCGGATGATCAGGGTTTTAGAATATGAATTTCAATATTTTCCCCTATTACATGTACCTCTTCTTCTGTAGAAAGATCCCTAGTCCTTCTCCTCTTACAGGGCTAGATTTCTGCCCCTTAACACTTGGTCTTTTCCTTCTTCTACGTGACACATGAATTTCCACATTTTCAAAAGTAGGGATGAAAAATTCACTAACTTTCCCAATTTCAAAAAGAAAATCCTCCTCTTGAATTATGGTTCCCCTGATTTCAAGGGAGGATTCAACATTCCAAACTTATACCTCCCCTCCTTCTATTGCCTCTGTATAATATCCTACCTCTACCATTGCAACTTCCATAGTTACAACTTATATTGTTGTAGCTTCTACAACTACTCCCGTTTCAACTTCTGCTACTGCAACTTCTCTCACACCTTCCTCTTAAACATTCTCCAATTGGTCTGCCGACATTCCATCCCTCCCGCCAGCTGAACCTAAGGATCTTCGCTCATCACTTTCTTGCCCAATACCTTCTATTTCCAATACAGGTTCCCAGTCTACCCTTGGCCTAGGAAAAAATTGTTCCCATGTTAAATTATGATGTGTAAGGGCCCTCAAAACTAACAATTTGTTTAATCCATTATTTTATAGGAAAGATACAGGATGCTAAGATGCTCTTACATATTCAACCATGCTTTGTAGGGCTCTTAGGAGATAAAATGACATATTGAGTAATCTATTATGGTGTAAATGGGATAGTAGGATAAATTCAGAGATACAAATGATTCGGTACCTACCTTCACAAGTTATGTATTTCTTTAGAAAGACGAAAACTTGATCCAAGGGTATTGGCAACGACTCCAGTGCTTTTTCCCTTCCTCTTGGTTGAACAATTTTTCCTGCTACTAGAAAGTCGCATACTACGGTCAAATTGGGTGCCTTTCGACCAAACCATCTCGTCCCAATATGTAGCCTGAATATCCATGACTACGGAGCACCAAGAAAATAAGGATAAGGATATAAGATTGAAGATGCCAGAGAACCAATTTACTATGGCCAAAGAGACCCCAAATACTTGAAGATCAGCAATACCAACTCATAAGGAAAATTGAAAAAGAGACTAGAGAGTTAAGATGTTTGGTTTAGAGTTTGTAGAATTTCCAGAAACAATCCTGAGATGGAAGTGACGGTCCTCATTAATTCTAATTATGGCTCCGCAACTCACCATTCCTTTTTTCTTTGCTCCATCAAAAACTCTAGAATCCAACCCGACAAGAGAATGAGAATTAAAATAATCTTCCTTTTCTTAACCAACTGCTCAGAGTGGAAAAAATTATACAATCCCAGACATTTCATCAGCCAACTAAAAAAAATGGAAATGGAATAAGTCTACAGTGATACATCTTTTGATACCAGCGGATGAATAACTGCACAAGAGGGCCAAAGCCGTAATCTATTGCAACCTGAAGCAACCTTGAAACTTCCATCCAGATAAGATAAATGAAAGAACAATTAAAAAAAAGGTGATCAAAATACTTTATGCATCCCTCGTACATAGAGGACAAACATTCGATATGGTCCATCCCCTCTTGAGCAAATTGTTCCGAGATAAAATATGGTTTTCTGGAGAAACAAAAAAAACACTTCAACTTGAGAAGGAATGTTCCCCTTCCATATTTTTATAAACCACCAATTATGGATGGATGGCCCCAGATCCATAGAGATGGATTCATATACATATTTAGATGATAAATTCCTATTTGATTTGAACCAATCCTAGAAAATTGTGTTTGTTGAATTGGAGAGCCTAATTCTTATAGAGCAAAAATTCCTGATGTATCTGGACCATTCCCCAACTGCCCGATCCCAAAGGCCTAAATACTAAACTTGCAACCAATAATTTTAAGGCATATGATAACTTAGAGGTCCTTTAATGTGATCAAGAGAGTGAATTCCAAAAGAAGCTGAATGAGAAAGAATACATGGACCAAGAACGAAATTCCCTTCACAACCCACATATGAATCAACACAATTCAAAACATTAGTGCCATCACCTACCCACCAAGAAATGTTGTCATTTATCCACAAGAATATCTTCAGAAATCCATTCCCAAAAAAAAAGAAACTCCCCTAGAGGATTTCAGGGAGTTCCTTAACCAAATTTGAACCAGGATACATTTCAAGTATTTCATTGAGATTATATAATTCCAAAAACCTTTTCCAAATAAGACTCTCCAATGAGATTTCAAATAGAGGGATGTATTGAACCAACCTAAATTCTTTATGTCCCATCCCCCCATATACTTAGGAAAATACATGCTATCCAAGCTAACCAAATGTCTCTTTCCTACCCGATCATTCCTCGACCATGAAAAGAAAAATGTTTTTTTCCTTAAGAGTCTCAAAACAGACTAGGGAATGAGTGCTAGTGAAAACCGGTAAATTGGAATGGCCACTAAGACTGAACGTACCAAGGTAAGTCTCCCTCTCAGAGACAAATACATGGAATACCAATTATTGATTATTTTAACAATTTTTTTCACCAACCAGTCCCAATCCTTAGATCTTGTTAATATTTCATATGCTTAGCTATATATCATTATTGTTTAATCCAAATTCACAACAATAGCATATGCAGAATCATTGAAAGAAACACAATCACAAGATATACACATATTTATCCTGGGAAACCCTTAAGGGGAAGAAAACTCAAAAAAAATTCCTCTATATAAGATGTATAAGATAAAACACCAAAACATGTATTCCTCCTCCTTGCTAAGAGCTCTCTCTCTCTCTCGCTCGCTCGCTCTCTCTCTCTCTCCTATGCACTATACAAAAGTGTGAGTCTATGTTTAGATGAGAAGCACAACTCTTCTATTTATACTCTTTGTTTCAACTTACTTTTAACCTAACCAATTCGGTCCCATTAAACTGTCTGGGACAAATTCACCTAGGAAATCACAAAACAATATTTTATTATATTCATTAGGGTACTATTGACCCAACTTACAATGGAGGATTTACCTCATGACTCTATTATGACCAATTACAATAATAACATCCCGACAGAGGAATAATAACATCTCCCTTGGGGTACATCAATAAAATACATTTAGAATATACTTTGAAGTTACAATATTTCAACACCCCCCCTTAACGAGAAGGGTATTCTACTGACAAAAAAATTACCAACTATAGGATAAACGAGAGAGATAATATTCAACAGTATAAAGGAAATACATCTATATGTCATAGGAATTTTTCACAATCAACAATTGGAACAATTACTCTTCAATGTATTCAATATTGGAACATTGTCTTCTACAACACTGAGTCTTTATCTTCTGTAGCACACAATCACTTGATCCTTTGCAGTGACACTTCGATATTCTTGATCCTTTGCAACATCAATTTGATCTGCTTGATCCTTTGAAGCAACACTTTGATCTTCTCGATCCTTTGCAAAATCACTCTGATCTTCTTGATCCTTTGCAGCATCACTTCGATCTTCTCGATCCTTTTCAATAACTCTTCGATCTTCTGGGTCCTTGCAAAAACACTTCGATCTTCTTGATCCTTTTCTGCAAAAATACCTGGAATACACATGATCTCTTTGTGGGATGACAGATCCCTATCACTTTAGGACATAGGTCCAAGGATGATTCAATCCTCATCAGCCTACCCCCCCTAATGAGGAGGTCCATATTATCAACCAGTTGGATCGTCTACAACTAAATGTATATCTTGTTGGTACGTGAATGCAAGACTTGTCGTCCGTAAGGACTCAACGTAGACCATCATCATCTTGCTAAGGCTAGGACCACTCCAAACAAGTGTTATACTATGACATCTACACATGAATGTAGGAACATCTACTAGTGCAGATCTCATCCGCATGTGAATGCAAGACTTGTCGTCCGTAAGGAATCATCGTAGAGCATCCTGAGCTTCAAAGCTAGGACCACTCCCATGCGAGTGTTATACTATGACATCTACAAGTGAATGTAGGCACACTCTCCATGTGAGAGTATCATTTGCAGTTGCAGATCTTATCCACACATGAATGCTGAACCTATCATCTGTAAGGATTCATTATAGGGAATCCTCATCTTTAAAGCTAGGACCACTCACAAGCAAGTGTTATACTACGACATCTACATATGAATGTAGGAACATATGATATTGTAGATATCATCTGCACGTGAATGTATGACCTATCTTCCATAAGGAATCATCGTAAGGCATCCTCAAATTCAAAGCTAGAACCACTTGCAAGCGAGTGTTATACTACGGAATACACATATAAATGTAGGTACACTCTCCATGTGAGAGTAACGTCTACTACTACAGATCTCATCAGCATGTGAATGCAGGACCTATCATACATAATTACTCATCATAGAGAATCCTCATATTCAAATATAGTACCACTTGCAAGCAAGTGTTATACTATGACATCCACATATAAATGTAGGTACAATCTCCATGCAAGAGTAACATCTGTAGGGACATCCTCAGCTAGTAAGGTCCACTCTTAGGAGCAGAGTTTTATTTTCCCACAATACCATCCTCAAGAGAGGATACTATCATCGACAAGTGAATGTCGAACCTCGTCATCATATTCAATTCAATGTCCTTTGATTGTTGGGATTGTATTTCCTCTTATTCTTGCAATTCTTGATTAGGGGTTATGCTCAGCCTTGTCCTTTCTTCCATCAATTCTGATGGAGGTATTTATTCTCTCCCCTACCTTGCTTGTGATAATTTCCATGTTGTTATATCCACCATTTTAACTCTATACCCTGCAAGTTTGAATAAATCTACACATTCAGGGCATAATAGTTCATCATGTTAACCATCCTTCAAAATAGAAGGTGGATTCTCTAATTGGTTTGCAGCTTCGGCCAAGGTGTTCAAGCTCTGCACTGTCTTATTTTTGCAAGATTCTTCCAACCTCTCCACTTCATCTCAGAGTGTTTGTACTTCTTCCTTTAATAGTTCATTCTCAAAAAGTAAATTTTCAATTTGAGGTTCACTTGCAACAGGTTCTTCTGTAATAGTGGATGATCAAGGTTTTATAATAGGAATTTCAATATTTGCCCCTATTACATGTACCACTTCTGCCACAGTAGAATCCATAGTCCTTTACCTCTGATAGGGCTAGACGTCTGGCCCATAACACTTGGTATTTTCCTTCTTCTACGTGACACATGAATTTCCACATTTTCAAAAGTAGGGATGGAAAATTCACTAACTTTCCTAGTTTCAAAAAGAAAGTCCTCCTCTTGAATTATGGTTCCCCTGATTTCAGGGGAGGATTCAACTTTCCACACTTATACCTCCCCTCCTTCTATTTCCTCTGTATAAAGTCCTGCCTCTACCATTGCAACTTCTAGAGTTATAGCTTCTACTGTCGTAGCTTCTACAATTGCTCTAGTTTCATCTTTTGCTGGTGTAGCTTCTCTCACACCTTCCTCTTGAACATTCTCCAATTGGTCTACTGACATTCCATCCCTCCCCCAAGATGATTTTAAGGATATTTTCTCATCACTTTCTTCCCCAATACCTTCTATTTCCAATACAGGTTCCCAGTCTACCCTTGGCCTAGGAACAAATTGTTCCCATGTTAAATTTTGATGTGCAAGGGTCCTTAAAACTAACAATTTGTTTAATCCATTATTTTTAGGGATGATATGGGTTTCCAAGATGCTTTTACATATTGAGCCATGATTTGTAGGGCTCATAGGAGATAAAATGACATTTTGAGTAATCTATTATGGCGTAAATGGGATAGTAGGATAAATTTAGATATACAAATGATTCCATACCTGCCTTCACAAGTTATGTATTTCTTTAGAAAGATGAAAACTTGATCTGAGGGTCTTGGCAGTGACTCAAGTGCTTTCCCCCTTCCTTTTGGATGAACAATTTCACCTGCTACAAGAAAGTCGCGTACTACGGTCGAATTGGGAACCTTCCGACCAAACCATCTCGTCCCAATCTGTAGCCTGAATATCCATGAATACCGAGCACCAAGAAAATAAGGATAAGGATAGAAGATTGAAGATACCAGAGAACCAATTTAATATGGCCAAAGAGTCCCCAAATACTTGAAGATTAGTAATACCAATTCATAAGGGAAATTGAAAAAGAGAATAGAGAGATAAGATGTTTGGTTTAGAGTTTGTAGAATTTCCAGAACCCAGCCTGAGATGGAAGTGACGATCCTCATTAATTCTAATTATGGATCCACAACTCACCATTCCTTTTTTCTTCACTCTGTCAAAAACCCTAGAATCCTAACTGATAAGAGAATGAGACTTGAAAGAATCTTCCTCTTCTTAACCAACTGATCAGAGTGGAAAAATGATACAATACCAGACATTTCATCACACTCAAGAAAAGTTTTGGATCCAAATCCTCAAAGATAGCACTATTCTTCATAATCCACATCTACCAACTACAAAAAATGGAAATGGAATAAGTATACAGTGATACATCTTTTGATACCAGAGGATGAATAACTGCACAAGAGGGGCCAAAACCGTAATCTATTGGAACCTAAAGAAACCTTGAAACTTCCATCCTGATAAGATGACTGAAAGAACAATTAAAAAAAGGTGATTAACACTTTATGCATCCCTCATAAATTGAGGACAAACATTCAGTACGGTCCATCCCCTCTTGAGCAAATTGTCACGAGATAAAATATGGTTTTCTAGAGAAACAAAAAAAACACTTCAACTTGACAAGGAATGTTCCACTTCCATATTTTTCTAAGCCACGAATTATGGATGGATGGATCTAGATCCATAGAGATGGATTCATATAAATATTTATATGATAACTTCCCATTTGATTTGAACCAATCCTAAAAAATTGTGTTTGCCGAATTTGAGAGCTTAATTCCTATAGAACAAAAGTTCTTGATGTATCTGGACCATTCCCCAACTGCCCCACCTCGAAGGCCTAAATCCTCAGCTTGAAACCAATCATTTTTAGGCATATGATGACTTGGAGGTCCTTTAATTTGATCAAGATAGTGAATTCTAAAAGAATCTAAATGAGAAAGAATACAGGGACCAAGAACAAAATCCCCTTCGCAACCCACATATGAATCAACACAATTCAAAACATTAGTGCCATCACATACCCACCAAGAAATATTGTCATTGATCCACGATAAGATCTTCAGAAATTCATTCTAGAAAAAAAAAATTTCCCTTAGAGGATTTCAGGGAGTTCCTTAACCAAATTTGAACCAGGATACCTTTCAAGTACTTCATTGAGATTATAGAATTCCAAAAACCTTTTCCAAATAAGACTCTCCAACGAGATTTCAAACAGAGGGATGTATTGGACCAACCTAAAATATTTATGTCTCATCCCCCCATTACCATAGGAAAATAGATGCTATCCAAGCTAACCAAATGTCTCTTTCCTACCCGATCGTTCCCCGACCATGGAAAGAAAAATATTTTTTTCCTTAAGAGTCTCAAAAAAGACTAGGGAATGAGTGCTAGTGAAAACCACTAAATTGGAATGGCCACTAAGACTAAAGGTATCGAGGTATGTCTCCCTATCAGAGACAAATACATGAAAGACCAAGTATTGATTATTTTAACAAATGTTTCACCAACCAGTCCCAATGCTTAGATCTTGTTAATATTTCATGTGCTTAGCTATATATCATTAATGTTTAATACAAATTCACAATAGTAGCATATGCAAAACTACTGAAAGAAACACAATCACAAGATATACACATATTTATCCCAGGAAACCCTCAAGGGGAAGAAAACCCAGAAAAAATTCCNCTCTCTCTCTCTCTCTCTCTCTCTCTCTCTTATGCACTATACACAAGTGTGAGTCCGTGTTCAGATGAGAAGCACAATTACTCTATTTATACTCTTTTTTTCAATTGAATTTAACCTAATCAATTCGGCCTCACCAAACTGTGTGGGCTGACTTCACCTAGGAAATCAAAAAACAATATTTTATTATATTCATTAGGGTACTATTGACCTGACTTACAATGGAGTATTTACCTCATGACTCTATTATGACCAATTACAATAATAACATCCCGACCAAGGAATAATAACATCTCCCTTGGGGTACATCGGTAAAATACATTTAGAATATACTTTGAAGTTACAATATTTCAAAACTCCCCCTTAGCGAGAAGGGTATTCTACTAACAAAAAATTTACCAACTATAGGAGTAACGAGAGAGAGCATATTCAACAGTATAAAGGTAATACATCTATATGTCATATGAAGTTTTCAGAATCAATAACTAGAACAATTATTCTGCAATGTATTCATAATTGGAACATTGTCTTCTACAACATCGAGTCTTTATCTTCTGTAGCACATGATCACTTGATCCTTTGGAGTGACACTTCGATCTTCTTGATCCTTTGCAACATCGATTCGCTATTCTTGATCCTTTGCAGCAATACATCGATCTTCTCGATCTTTGCAGCATCACTCTGATCTTCTTGACCCTTTGCATCAACAATTTGATCTTCTCGATCCTTTTTAGTAGCGCTTCGATCTTCTTGGTCCTTTGCAACAACACTTTGATATTCTCTATCCTTTTCCGCAGTACTACTTGTAGTACACATGATTTATTTGTAGGATGATAAATCCCTATCACTTTAGGACATAGGCCCAAGGATGATTCAATCCTCAGTAGCCTACTCCCCCTTAATGAGGAGGGTCCATAGTATAAATCAGCTGGATCGTATACAACTAAATGTAGATCTCGTCGGCACGTGAAAGCAGGACTTGTCATTCGTAAGGACTCAATGTAGATCATCCCCAGCTTGTTAAGGCTAGGATCACGCCAAATAAGTGTTATAATACAAAATATGCATATGAATGTAGGAATTTCTACTACTACAGATCTCATCTACACGTGAATGCATGACCTGTCGTCCGTAAGGACTCATCGTAGAGCATCCTTAGGTTCAAATCTAGGACCACTCCCAAGTGAGTGTTATACTACGACATATACAAGTGAATGTAGGCACACTCTCCATGCGAGAGTATCGTTTGCAGTTGTAGATCTCATCCGCACATGAATTCTTGACCTATCATCCATAAGGACTCATTGTAGGGAATCCTCAACTTCAAAGCTAGGACCACTCGCAAGCGAGTGTTATACTACGACATCTACATATGAATGTAGGAACCTCTGATACTACATATATCATCTGCATGTGAATGTAGGACCTATCATCCGTAAGAACTCATCGTAGGGAATCCTCAAATTCAAAGCTAGGACCACTCGCAAGCGAGTGTTATACTACATAATACACATATAAATGTAGGTACACTCACCATGTGATTGTAACATGTACTACTGCAGATCTCGTTAGCATGTGAACACAAAAATTATTGTACATAAGGACTCATCATAGGGTCCTCAAATTCAAATCTAGGACCACTTGCAAGTGAGTGTTATACTACAACATCCACATATAAATGTAGGTACACTCTCCATGCGAGAGTAATATTTGCAGGGCCATCCTCAGCTAGTAAGGACCACTCTGAGGAGCAGAGTGTTATTTTCTTGCAATACCATCCTCAAGAGAGGATACTATCATCCACAAGTGAATGCCTGACCTCGTCAACATCTTCAGGCACACTTAGACTCTTTCATATTGGAACATCACTCTTTCATATTGGAACATCACTACCATCCCATCATCAATCACAGGCTCATCATCACTCCCCCTTTCTAGGGACGATCCATATCATCAACCTGCTCCCCCTTTGTCCAAGGAGGGTTCATATCTTCGTCTAGTTCTTCCTTTCCAAGGAGAGTCCATATATTCGACATGTTCCTCCTTTCCGAAGAGAGTCTATATTTTTTCCTTATGAGAAGGGTCCATATCATCATCGTTCGTCCTTGCGAGGAAAGTATTTTCGGACTACACCAAGCCTATCACAGGAGTATTCAAACTTCACTCGAGATAGAGGCTTGGTCAACACATCAATAACTTTCTCATCAATACTCACATTTTGGATTTTTATGGCTCCCTTCTGTACCGTATGCCTTATATAAAAATATCGGATTTCTATGTGATTTGATTTATCATGGAACACATGATTCTCTGTCATCATTATACAACTCTAGTTGTCATATATAATCATTGTGGTATCCAAATCTATGTCTAATAGACCTGACATCAGTTTTCAAAGACATATTACTTCACAACTAGCTGAGCAAGCTGCTATGTATTCTTCTTTAGCCGTGCTAAGAGAAACACTAGACTGTTTCTTACTAAACCATGAGATCATGGTGGATCCCAAGAAATAACATCCACCTGAGGTGCTCTTTCTGTATGTGGCACTTCATGCCCAATCTGAATCTGTATATCCATACAATATGTAGTCATGATATATACCATAGTATAGTCCAAATTTTGTACCCTTTAGGTACCTCATCACATGCTTTGCAGCTGACAAGTGAACCCGTCTAGGTTTAACTAGAATCTGACTCAAGGTGTTCACAAGAAAGCATATATCTGGCATTGTATTCATCAGATACATTAGTGACCCAATAATCTGTCTCTACTGAGTCATGCCCACTAAATTTGATGATTCATTAGATAACAACTTCAGGGTGGTGTCCATGGATTTACAATCTAACATATCAAATCCTTTTAAGATTTCCACTGCATAATTTCCCTGGTTCAGAATGATTCCTTATGGGCTCTACCACACTTCCAGCCCGAGGAAATAATGCATCAATCCAAGATGTTTTATCTTGAATTATTTAGCTAGATTCTTCTTGAAATATGTGATCTATTTCTCATTTCCCGTCAGAAATAGATCATCCACATACAATAATAGTATGAGAGGTTCATCATCCATAACCTTCATGTAAATATTAGGGCTGGATTTACTCTTGGTAAAACCCAAGCTTGTCAAGAAGCTATCGATTCTTCTATACCAAGCTCTAAAATCTTGCTTCAATCCATATAGATCCTTTTTCAACTTACATACACGAGTCACTCTGTCTTCAAATTCAAATCGTCGTGATTGTTCGATGTATACCTCTTCCTCAATCACACCATTCATGAAGGTTTTCTTTACATCCACCTGGTGTAGATCCCACTTCATCATGGAAGTAAGTGCCATGATGGTTCTGAAGGAAGTGTACCTTTCTATTGGAGAAACATTCTTTTCATAATCAATCCCCTCTTTTTGAGAGAATCCTCTAGCCACAAATCTTGCTTTGTACTTTTCAATACTTCCATCGGCTTCATGTTTTATCTTGTAGATCCATTTCAAAGATACCGCACTCTTTTTTTCTAGTTTGGGTACTATATACCAAACATCATTCTTCATTATTGATTGGTATTCTTCTATCATTACTTCCACCCACTCTTTCTTCTGTGCATCTTCCTCATAGTTGGTGGGTTCTTGATCTACAAGGTTGCACATCAAAGCTACATAACTAGAGAATGGCTTTGATATCTTGCTTGTTCTTGTGGAGCCTTTTGGAGCTCCATACTTCTATGCTTCTTGTATGATTTCTCTTACCCAAGAAGGTTTTCTCTTTCGTGAGATATCCATAGTAGGGGGTTCCCAAGGTTCTATCATATCATGATATTTCGATGCTACTATTTCAGGAGAGGGTTCAACTTCTACGTTTCTAGGAGGTACATCCTTTTCATGCACTTCTTCAAGATGACACCTTTTGGATTTATTAAGAGTAGTTTCTTCATCAAATGTCACATCCCTACTAATCTCTATATGATGGAATCCTGAAATGTATATCCTGAAGGCTTTGGAGACTTCACAGTATCTAAAAAATATTCCCTTATTTCTGGAAGGATCCAATTTGGTTCTCTTCTCTTTAGGAATATGCACATATACTAGACAACCAAATCCATTGAGGTGGATCACTTCAGGTTTCTTTCCTATATACATTTCTTCAGGATTCTTGAATCCAAGAGCATTATGAGATAATCTATTCAGCACATACACAATTGTTCTTGCTGCTTCAACCCACAACTGCATGGGGAGGTATTGGTCATGAATCATTATCTTCACTGCTTCCATAATGGTTCTTTTCTTTCTTTTCACAACACCATTTTGTTGGGGATTGTAGAGAGTGGTTAGTTCCCTCTTAATTCCAACTTCTTTGCATAATGCTTCAAATTCCTTTGAAGTATATTCTCCACCATTATTTGATCTCAGTGTCTTGATTCTTCTTTCTGAATGGTTCTCTATCAAGGCTTTGAATTCCATAAATTTACCGAACACTTCACTCTTATTCTTCAAGATGTATATCCATGTATTTCTTGAATAATCATCGATAAATGTGACATAATATTCATATCCACTTAAGGATGTGGAGGGAATATACCACACACATCAGAAAAAATTAATTCTAACGCACCTTAATTCTTTGTTTCACTTTTCAAAAATGGATTCTTGATGTTATTTCCTCTTGCACATCCTTTACAAGTTCCTTCATAATAAATCTTCAGATATGGTAAACCTGTTACCACTTTGCTCACATAGGGTAATTCTTTGTAGTTGATGTGAGCAATCCTTCTATTCCATAGTTCACATGAGCTAGTGGTCTCATGGACAAGGGTTGTTTCTGGATGTCCCTTGAGTTTGTACAATCTTCCTTCTTCTTCACCAATGACCACAACATATTCAATTGTATTTCCTTTGGACCACATGAGTACTTGTCCATCTATAAAATCAAATCTATATCCTTTCCTATCTAGTGCTGATATGTAAAGTATATTCTTTTTCAAACCTGGCACATATAGTACTTCCTTCATATTCATGGAGGTTCCGGAGTCAAGCTTGTAGCTTGATTCACCAATTCCTTATATGGGATATTGATAGTCATCTACCATTTATAATTTCTGAGGAGAGTTCTTTTCTTCAAGTCTTGACAGAGTTTGCTTCTTCCCTGTCATGTACTTTGAAGCACCACTATCAATAAGCCATGTTTATTCTCCAGGTGTTACAGACCCAAAGAGTGCAGAGAATAGTAGATATTCTTGTTTTGCTTGTTTCATTCGAGGTATTTCTTCTTCTTCTTCATCCTCATCTTTAGCTAAATGAGCATGATGACTTTTGTTGGTGTTCTTGTTCAATGGACACTCTCTTGAAAGGTGTCCTATCTTATGACAGCTGTAACATTGATATTTGGAGTAGTCTCTCTTCTGACTGTTATCTCTTTTCTTATGAAACTTATTTGGATGTCTATACTCCTTGTGACTATCCTTCTTGAAGTTTGATTGTTTTATTCTCTTGGTATGGGTGGCTAGATTTTGATCATCTTCCTTAAGTAAAGCTTATCGGTTAGCTACTCTAGCTTCCTCTTGAATGCAATCTTCCCATACAATGTCAAACTTCATACTTTTGTTTCTAGCACACACAGTGTATAGGAATTATTCCCAAGGTCTAGTGAGACCATTGCGAGTGGTCATGACTAGTTCATCTTCATCAAGGGAGTCTTCAATAGCATCTAGTTGTTACTTGAACCGGGAAACCCTTGTAAAGTAATCTTGAACTGATTCTCCTTTACTTATCTTGGTGCTCTTCAGTTGAGCTCTCAAATTCATCTTTATGTTGATTTTCCTTCCCTCATACATTTTGGAGAGGGAATCATACATTTGCTTTGGCATCTCTTTATATGACACTTGGGGGATAAATTGATCTTTGATAGAAACAACAATGATCCTCATTCCCTTGATTAGGTCCTTCTGGTACTTCTCCTTGGCTTCATCTTCTTATGGTTCTGGAACTTCATTCTTGATGTACTTATCAATATCATTCTCTATAAGGATGAGACCAATCCTATACTTCCATGCTTGAAAGTTTTCAATGCCTCCAGCTTATCCTCAAGCTTAGTGCTTGGGTCCATCCTATCTAGGAGGTCACTAAAAATTGAAATTTTTCAAAATGAAAAGCTGACCTTACTAGGAAATGTGCTTGAATTAGGTGAGTTGGCTGGCCCCCCTGTATTCTGGAGATCCCAAATCTTCACCCTTCAAATCTTGCTTGTGAGGTTTCGATTTTTGCAGAATTTATGGTTATGGTTTTCTGCAGTTTTTTGGTTCAAGACCAAACTAGGGTTTGTATTTCTAGGTGATTCAACCACCCAAAAACTTTGATCCAGGGCTCAATATATGTACTCTAGGGAGGCACAAGTTTCTATGCAAGTAGATCTTCAAAATTCCAACTTTTGCAGAAACCCTAATTTCTTCCATAGGGAGAGGAGAGAGAGTTTCACCTTGTGAAAGATGTTATATTCAATCTAGATTTGATACCATGTGAAGATTTCATACGCTTAGCTAGATATCATTAGTGTTTAATCCAAATTCATAGCAATAGCATATGCAGAATAACTGAAAGAAACACGATCATAAGATAGACACTGATTTATCGTGGGAAACCGTCAAGGGGAAGAAAACCCAACAAAAATTCCTTTGTATAAGATGTATAATATAAAACCCCCAAACATGTATTCCTCCTCCTTGATGGTATGTATCTCTCTCTCTGCTATGCGCTATACATAAGTGTGATTCTGTGTTCAAAAGAGAAGCACAACTCTTCTATTTATACTCTTTTTGTCAACTGAATTTTAACCTAATCAAGTCGGCCCCACTAATTTGTCTTGGCCAACTTCACCTAGGAAATCACAAAACAATATTTTATTATATTCATTAGGGTACTATTGACCCGAATTACAATGGAGGCTTTACCTCATAACTCTATGATGACCAATTACAATAACAACATTCCGACAGAGGAATAATAACATCTCCCTTGGGGTACATAAGTAAAATACATTTAGAATATCCTTTGACGTTACAATATTTCAACATATCTGTAGTTATTTGGCCTGAAAAAAAATCCCAAGTACTTCAGGACCAAATCTATATCTTCTATCTTAAAAGAAAAGCAGCCAGTTAGGTAAGACATGGTGACCAACAAATTTTCACTTTTGTAAAATATTGGTTTGACTGGGGTAGTATCCATGCCATAGGAAGAGAAAAATATGGAAATAATATCATACATATAATCCCATTTAGATAAGTCTTCCTTACAAAAAATAATCACATCATCCACAAAAAGTATATGTGTGATTATTAGGGTTGCAAAGAACTTTATACCAACGAACCTGTCTTCATGCATGGAAATAGTAATCATTCTTCTTTGTCCTTTAGTAACAAGAATAAACAGAAGAGGTGAGAGCAGAAAACCTTGTATCAATCTTCTACATCTCTTGAAAAAACTCTAGGTTGAACCATTAATCAAGATTTGAAACCTTGTAGTGGACACATAGGCCATGATCCAATTACAAACTTCCAAGGGAATTCCAATCTGCAAAATAATTAGCCTAAGAAAACTCCAGTTTACCTTATCATAGGCCTTGGTTAATTCCATATTGAGAACCAAATCATCCATTTTCTTAGTCTTGATTGAGTGCAAGCATTTTTGAGAGAGACCAATCACGCCCATGATCTGTCTTCCTGGAAGAAAACCAAACTGCTCTTTGGAAACCAACCCGAAAAGACTTGGGTTATTCTTGTTTGCTATGAATTTTGAAACCACTTTGTAGACTAAATTGCATAGATAAATAGGCCTAAAATCCTGAAAGAACTCATGCTTATTAGAGTTTGGAATCAGGGTTAGAAAGGTTGAGTACAAAGCGCCTGACATGTGCCCCTCCATCATTTAAAATTCTACTAGATACAGAAGTTCCTTGTCTACTAGATCAAAAAAAGAGATGAAGAAATTCAATCGACCAACCATTTGGGACAAGGATTTTATCATTGGTTGGATGCTTAAGAACCCCTTCTAGCTCATCCAAAGTGACCAGAGAGCCAACATATTTTCCATCCTCATCATTGAAAAATGAAGGAAGATGCTTGGTCACTTCTAATTGTGAAAGTATATTGGAGGATCCAATATCCTTGAATTAACTAAATAAATAATGCTTAGCATCCATTTCCAAATCCCACTAAGAAGATACCCAACCTCCATCATTTTTTAGGTCCTAAATGGAATTATTATTTTTCTTAAAATTAACAAATTCATGGGAAAACTTGGTATTGTTATCTTTTTATTCCATCCATATATCCCTACTTTTCAATATCCATTCCTCCTCCTCCATCAGTAAGAGCAATGCTCTCTTCTCTTCTAACTTTGCAATTATGCGCTTTTCATCCTTTGAGAAATAATCCACCCAATGGTCCCGATAAAAGTGATCCAGTAGATCCTCAATATTTAGAAGGTCCTTTTGATTTTGAAGCTTATTTTCCTTGACCCACTTGTAAATAATATATTTCAAACCCTTTAGTTTGAAGCATAATCAATCCATGGCTTTTAAGTGTCCCATAGTGGGTAAAGAGGACCAACAATTTTGGACCAAATTACATAAATACTCATACTTAATCCACAAGGGATTACATTTGAAGGGATAACTAACAGTTGAAGGATCACCATCCAACTACAATAAAATGGGGTCATGATATAAAATGGATGATGGCTAGGTACAGAATTTAAATCTAGTCATCTCACTTGTTAACTTCTATGACAATAAAAACCTATCAATCTTTTGTTGACACTTCCTGGACCCTATCTTTGACTCCTCCAGGTAGAGCCTAACTTTGAGGGAGAAACATCAATAAAATGGTACTACTCAAATATTGCAGAAAAATAACCCCCCAAAGGATCTAACTTCAAGCAAGATCCGCAGACTTTAAAAGAGTTTAAGGTCAAATTGAGGTCAATAGCAAAAATGAGGTTTTCAACCTTGAGTATGTTGCTAACTTCCACCGAATCCCAAAAGGACTGGAGATATTTATAGGGTCCATAACAATTCACTATATGGACTTCTTGACAGAAGCCTTTAAAATGACCAATTAGAACCATTCCTGCGAGACACAATTTTTTTTTAACATAATGGTATGGGGATTTCAAATGGAGAGAATTCACCCATAAAAATTAGAAGCACTCAAGGCTGAGATATCCCAATCCAGGATGTAGTTTTAACAATAAAACACAATATTTATTTACCGACAACATTTCTTGAATCAATATGACATCAGGGTGGTGAATGGTAAATAATATTTTGGGGGAATGCAATTTATATCCCCCTGCCTCCAAACCCCCCAATGTTGAAAGATAAAATAAACATTAAGTAACTGCCGTATAAGGTTATGATGATCTAAGTGCCCTTGGAACAGGAATAGGGGATGAGGTTGTAGCCGAGGGGAAGAATTGGAGGCCATGCCCAATCTAACTGATAAAGGGAGATATGATGAAAAAAGGGCATGCTAAGAGATGTGCTTCCTTTCTTGGTGTTTTCATTTTTGTTTATTTTTTCAAATGGTGACGTTTTGATGTCGAATAAAGTTTAGCAGGAAAGTAGTGGGGTTTGGGGATGGACTATTAGAGAAAACCTGTAGAACCAAAGCCAAAATGGCTTCCAGAGAAGAGGGGAGAGATCTCGAGGAAGGGACTTTTGTGACCCCCACAACTTCCTTTAATTGAATTTAGACCCACCCATGGTGGGGAATTTCGACACTAACGAATCCAAGGAAAACCTAGAAGGAAAAGGGGAGGGTGCATGAATTGGAGTCATTGGAGAATTAGCAACTGAGTTATAGACAACCATGGGAGAGAAATATTCTGAGAGGGATCCCCAAAATTCCTCAGAAAGCGAGGAATCACAAGGAAGGGTAGGAGTGATTTCAATATTCCCAACAGGATGTGCTCCTACACTTGAAACTGAGGTATAGTTATAAGTCTTAGGATTCACCGCCACTACTAGAGACGAATCTTCAAAAACTATATCAGACTGGGACCTTCTATAAAAATCCTTTTCGACATAATTAATATACCTAAGATCCAGGGAAGAAACCACCTCATAATGAGTATGTGAGGAATCACAAGACATAACTTCTTTGAGCTGAGGGTTAAGTATCAACGAATCCCTATTACCTCTAGCATCATCACCAAATAGGTCCAACCCATCCGACAATAGTTTTGCAGAAGAGACATTTGAACCTCCATTAGATTAAACTAGATAATGCAAACTTAAGTGTCCAATGGCATGAAAAAAAAACAACGAAAGGGTATACCCTTATAATACAACCTCTGAAGAAAAACAATGTCTCCCCAAATGATTTTATCCTCCACCATAAGGCCTTCTGTGATATATAAATAACTAAAATATACACCATTATTTTGTTTGCACAGGTGCAATAACTGCTCGTCAAGAGCAATGAAGTGGCCCAAAAGATTATCCAGGACCATTATCACCTCTTTGGTCCAAAGAAGAAATGGAATATTCAAAAGAAGGGACCAATGATGACAACTACAAAGTTCCCTCTCAGGATTGAAATCCAAGTGCCAATGGCTCGACAAGAGATAACCCTTCCCAATTGTCTAGTACTTTGATAACAACTTAGGAGGGTATTCTTATTTAAGGAACATAAAGAAAAACCAACCATTCAAGAGGAGGTTTACCTTTTGGAGGTAGTCTATATACGAGCACCAATGTTCTAAAACCCACTTTATTATTTCCACTATGTTAATCCAAGAGTACTCCATCCTACCCACGACAGAAATAACTGCAATATTGGCCACTCTATCCATGCTCACGTCCTTTCCTAACACATAAGTCGACTAGTCATATTTCACCTTGAATAACTTTGGATCGCTTCTCATCTTGGCATTTCGACCTTAGAGCTTCAAACCTAGAAATGATCGAAAGAAACATGAGTCCCCTCCAAGGAGGAGGAAAAGATCCCATGAAGAGAGGATCATGTTCACATGATCCCTTAATGCATTGTTTCACAATTTCACCTTCCATCAATGAAAAATACAAAGAGTCTAGAACCCTAGGTTGAAGAATATGCCTAGATTGTGTTAGGTGCTTGACCTTTAGCCTATCAACATATAGACTAAGTGACTTGTCCTTCCTCGGGTCAGGACCAACAACCTGATGAAACCCCCTGAATAAAGGAGCAAGATAAAAGATTCTAGATAAGGAGGTGATCGAGAGGGGCATAGTCACGGGAAATGACAAACCCAAAGAGAAACCCCCAGAAAAGGACTATTTATGTGCCATCGGGACGATTAGGAAATTTTTTTCCAATAGAAATAAAAAGGACAACTTGAACCCATAAAGAGACCAGGTTAGAAAACACACCATGGTTGGGAAAACAAGGGAAGGAAGTGACAACGACAAAAACATGAAACTTAAGAGAAAATAAAAAAATATTCTTCCCACTTTTTTATAGGTCCTCCACCTAGAGACTGGACTCCACAGAGGCTCTAACGCCAACCGAGATATCTGACCATTGTTCCCCTGAAATAAATCTGAGAGAAAATCATGGGGGATTCACTTGTTGACCAATATCCTATCACATTAGTTCATATTATGGGTTTTAAAATTATAAAAAATCGAACCAATATATTACAGGTATTGGGGGGATGAGGGGTTTAAGGTGGGGGTGGGTAGGGTGGTTTATAAGGATTGAGGTATAAAAAGAAGTGGAGAGGAGGTTTTAAGTATTGGGAGGGGTTTTCAACAAAAAGATTTTGGGTCAATATCTCTCGAAATTAAGGGTATTCTTTAATATCCCACGATCGTACGTGCTATGTGAGAGGTTCACTAAGTGAAGTCCCCGTGGAGAAAATCAAAGGATAGAAAAAACCTAGAAACTCTAGAAATCCTATTTCCTCCTCCCTGAGTATTAAAAGTCGCTTGAGTTGTTTTCCATTGAAGCGATCTCAACACTTTTTTGTACACTTGGTTGAAGGACACTTTATTGTACCCTAGAAATAATTTTCCCTTATATAACAAATGAACAACCATGGTTCAATTCCAACAACATACACACATAATCCATTAACGAATTCTAAAATAAAAGGTCATATGAAAGCTGTAAACTATGCAAAAGTATGAGTACTAAATGTTTGTAACTCGTTGATGCATCTTGACATGTTTACTCTTGCAATTATTTTTTACTCTAATATCAGCCTGTGGAAGGATATTTAGTAGATCACATTCATGTAGAATTTCTATTTTTAATTTGCTTGGATGCATCTAAAAGCATTGCCTATGAATACTTCGAGGAGAATTTTGTTCTCTACAACTATATTCACACTTTAACTATGCTCAATAGTTGAGGGATCATATAAAAAAAAAATTGAATTAATAACAAATGACCTTTTAAAAATAATTACTCATTGAAGATGGACAAAATATATGCACCAATACACCATTAAAAGGAATTAGGGGTTGGGGATGTTACATTGGTGGATGGAGGAATAAGTTCTAAGGTTTCCACACGATGGAGAAAGATGATAAACACATGGATTATTGGGAGGATTCCATCAAAGGGGTGGGCATATGGACTTATTATGGGCTCAATCATCTAGGGAGTAAACTCATGTAGGGGAAAGGCGAATGCATTGAGATAAACCCTTGGATATTTTAAACTGGAAACACTGGTAGATGACAAGTATGTACATATCACACAATTAGATAATGTTAGGGGTATCAATGTTGTCAATAATCAATGCCTACTATTGGGTATAAATCCAATATTTTCATTCATAGGAGAAATTATTTAAGTGAAGTGTGATGAAGGTGATTATATTCGTGTTTGTCATCAAGCTCAAGTCGAGTTAGAGAATATCAATGCAAAAAAGACTAGGTTGAAGGAAGGAGTCTTCCATTTTTATATGGAGTGTAAGGAACAATTCCATACAATTTTTTTAGCTATTTGAAGGAAAATATTATAGACAACAATGCCATGGATTCATGGGATAGAAAATTTAACTCATCATAAGGAGTTGCAGGGATTTTGACATATGTAGAGAATCCACCTAGTTATTAAGTTAAAGGGGTTCGATTTCTTGGGGTGAATCTAGATTTGGATGCTCTATGTGGAGGAACTTACATGGATAAGTAAATGGGTGATAAGGAAGAAAGTGAAATGGGTTTACATGGTGGCGGGGGAANCTTGGGGTGAATCTAGATTTGGATGCTCTATGTGGAGGAACTTACATGGATAAGTAAATGGGTGATAAGGAAGAAAGTGAAATGGGTTTACATGGTGGCGGGTGAAGATCTAGGCATGCGACAAATTATGGATTACTTGGGAAAGGCCTTAATGGAAATTTTTATGGAAGACAACTAGCAGTAGAATCATTAAATGAATGAAAGAAATAACATTGGAAGTCAATTATAGGTTATGGGATAGTATTCTAGATCATGGATAGGGTTGGCTTAGTTTCCTTTCTTGATACAATAATTATTCAACCAAAATTATTAAATAAAGTTGGTACTAGGATTCATCATTTTTATCCTTAAAGCCTTGTCATATATATTTTGATCCCAAGTTTGAACAATATTCCAACACATTTTTTATATGGATGAAATATTTGGGACTCCTTATAGAGTCTTATATTTAAAAAAATCCTAAAAATTATATGCAATATGCAAAGGAATTCCATCCTAATGGATCTCCCATTTCTGTCAAGTGTTTACAAGATAGTTGCAAAGGTTATTGTTGAAATTGACATAAATGAGCGTTTGGAAAAAAAAACATGGATATAGAGATAGGGAAAATAATTTTTACACATGATCAAGACTATAGTAACATGCCATTAAAATGCATTCAATGCCACATGACAGATCATATTGTTAGAGATTGCCCAAAGCCATTTTTCAAGAAAACATGGAGGATAATGTTTGAAAAGAAGTAGTTCTGCTTAAGCAAGAATATTTGAACATGGAATTTAAAGAGTTAGTTTCATAAGGGGATAGATATGATGGTGAATTAATGGATGTATAAATGGATTAGGGGGTTAAGATCCAAAATTTACTAGAGTTTGATGAGCATGAGTAAACAATGGATAACCGCAATTACTCAAAGGAGGAACCACGAGCATAGGAAATGACCATAAGAAAGTTAGGGTTTTAAGTGACTTAAAGATATGTTCTATTTAGAAAATCCTCCACATTTCACTAATAACCATGTTAGTAGTGCTTTCGGAGATGGGATTCCTGGACTCAACCCTTTAAATCTAGTTATTAACCCTAAAATCAAATCAAGTATTAAAATTGCACAAGAAAAGGCATGGAATGAAGTCCACTAGGGAAAATAAAAACAAGCCATTGGGATTCTTAGAGCAAGTTACACCCAACGGAGAGTTGGAGGATGATAATCATGTCCTTAAATAATGGAGGGTTTGGAAACCCCTCCAAGAAGTCTCCCCTTATTGAAGTAAAGAAGCTATATGTATCGTACAAGAAATAATTGGGGGGGAGAAAATACTATTAGGTTATTGAAATAATTATTTGAAATCAAAATTGTATTGATTGATACTTTTGGGTTGTGGGGGGTTCTTGTAATAAAGTGGAGATCAAGTCTTTCTCTTATAACCAATTATTATTTTGCATTAGGTTTATGAACCTACTTAAAAGTGAATTCTTTGGGTATGCATGTCTTTGTTCTAAATGCATATGGACCTTATGATGACAAACAAAGATATTGAGATAGATTCTTTGACGTTGAGTTAAAAGAAGACTTTGTTATTATTGGAGGAGTTTTATACTTCACTTGGAGCAGAGCATAGATCTTGGGTTTCTTGGTAAGAATGGATAGGTTAGGGGATGATTACAGATATAATTCTCAGCAAGCAAGTTTCATCGATATAGAGCTAGTCAATATTTGACAAACCTAAATTAATAAATTAGGTAGTTATGGTGTCTTTGGGGGCTTGTATAGGTTTTTATAATCTAAGAATCTCTTAGGGAAAGTATATAGGTCCATGTCATGGGTCAGAGGTGAAGTTGGCTCAAATCACAGTATCATTCTTTTTATAATTATAGTTGAAAATGGCAAGCCCTCCTCTCTCTTTAAATTCAACTCTTGCTAGCTAGAGGAGCATGATTTTCATAATTTGTTTAAGAATGAATGAAGGGGTTATGATGGTAGTTAGGGGATTTCAACCAATGAACAATTTGCAAAGTTAACGAAAATAATTAAGAGTAAGGTGATGGATTGGGTAGAAACTACATACAAAGCTAAGGATAAAACTTCAAAGAGAGGCAAAAGAGGAGACAAATCAAATATATAAGGAAAATGCAAAGATGGTTTTCAATGAAGAATAAAGGTTAAGGATGGATAAATTAGAGAGAAAGGTAAAGCGATTGTTGGATTCCAGAGAATCTAATCTAAGTGGAGGTTAAAGAGTCAATAATTATGGCTAGAGAATAGCGATGCTATTATAAAACATTTCCACCAATATGCAAGCCACATGAAAACGATGAAGGAAATCTACAAAATGAAGGGTGAGGATGGGTCTTTTGTAAGAAGCCATGGTGAAATTGTTGGAG
The DNA here is from genome assembly GCA_001517045.1 of Pseudotsuga menziesii. Lineage (NCBI taxonomy): Eukaryota > Viridiplantae > Streptophyta > Pinopsida > Pinales > Pinaceae > Pseudotsuga > Pseudotsuga menziesii. Next base: position 118,839 of record LPNX011044817.1, on the reverse strand, counting down.
CATGAGTAATTCATTTTTAGTACTCATTTTTAGTTTTAGAATATTTACAAGGATCTTAAAAAAAATAAATATAACAACAATAATGAAGCTATAATTTTACTTTCTCAACTTTGTTTTTGATAAACATAATGTGATCATTATCTTAAAATAAGTATTAAAAGAAGAACCGAAGGCAAGCTTATCTATTTTTCAAAATGATAACATTGAAAGACTTGATGGGTGGACTACTGATTTTTTCTTGGATTTTATGAGTTGGTGATAGAGGATTTTTTAAAGAGTTATAGAATAATTCAAGATATATGGTACGATGTATTCGAGTTTTAATGCAACCTTTATTTCCCTTATTCCAATAAATAAAACTAATGCTTTTGATTACTGTGGGCCCATATCACTTTGCAGCTTTATTTATAGAATAATAGCTAAGGTGTTAGTTGCAAGGCTAAAGATATACACTCAAATGTAATTTCATCATAACAATTTGTTTTTTTTGAGGGAAGACAAATACACATGGCTATTAGCACACCACATGAGCGGCTCCATTTTATAAAGTAAAAAAAAACGAGTAAGGGTAACAAAGGTAGAATTTCAAATGCCTATGACAAAACAAAATAAATCGAGCAACGATTGTGTTAACTTTGAAAAATTTGACATATTGATAAATCGAGCAACGACAATTTTCTTCAAGCCAAAGGCTTAATATAGGGGTGTCCATTACCACTTATTCAAGCCAACGTTATTCTTCTTATAATGAATGCAAGAATAAGTGGTCGTATTGACATAACAAAATAAGGTTTTGTCTTATTGACAAATCTTTTATTTGTTTATGATATTATATTATTCCTAAATGCATTAGAAAGGGAAGCCATGAAGATTCAATAAAATTTTCAAATATTCTTTAAGGCTATTAGAATGGATCTCAATACTTAAAAAGTCCACTTTCTATCACTATGTAGTATGGGAAGATGTAGTTTAAAGGTTAAGTATATTGTTTCCTTATAGAAATTGTCCAATAGGATGGACTAAAATACTTAGATTTTATTTTTAAAGCCTAATAATAATTATGGTAAAAAATTATTGAGGTAAGCTTATAGAAAAAATAGAAGGAAGAATTTACTAATGGTGAAAAGCTAAAAATATGATGTTAAAGGATAATAATGGTGATAAATTGTTAATACATGGTGAAAAGTTAACAATGATAAATAATGTTCTAGAAACAACTTTGTGTATTATTAAATTGAGCACATAGATCTGTGGACCAACACACAACTCACAAGATAGATCATACAATTTACTCAGCAATTGACGAATGAAACAGTGCAAAAATGGCTTGCAACTGTGAATGCTTTCATTAATCAAAAGTAATTAGATAATAATTACAATGAAGTACAATGGCTAAATAGCCTCATGCAATTCGAATCCATGTCAGGAAATTCGAATTGGTTTGACTCTACTTGATTGAATGGTTAACTGACCTTGTCTAAATCATTATCGGAGTTCATCAGAGTTCAACAACCTAACTCAAGTGTCTAATTTAGTGTTATATCAGTTAGCTAGTCTAACTGATTGAGGTAGGTGAGTAAATGTGCCTCACCTGCATGCAACCATGCAATCCTAGCACTAACTGAGTAGAACTGAATGTAACAGACTAGAATTGAATGTAACTGACTCATAACTGAGCTTGACTAGTCACCAACTCAACTCAACTGATGGAGGTTGGTATCGGCACTCCCAGTGGCTCCTAATTTGTAGGGATTGATCTAGGAGGCTCCTAAACTGATGCATGCAAGTGCAATCAGTGGTAGTTGACCTCAATTAGTGTTCCCCACACTTTAGTAACTGGAACATGTGCCCCAATTAGGCTAAGTGGACCCAATGGTGCTAGTGACTAAAAATAGACTGAAATGACTCCAGATTTAGACATAATTGACCAAATTGGACAGGGGAGGATTATAATCCTAACACCCCCCCTGAATGCTAACTTGGACAATTTGTGGTTCTAGGTAACTAAGACCATAGGTCACCCATTACAACAAGTAAAGTAACTGCTCAATACAAGGAGCCGTGGAAAAAACCACATGGGAAAAAATCACCCCCTCTAACTAAGCAGATAGAATCAGGATTCAAGTTTGAAAAAATTGAAAATATGTTGCTGCAAGCTCTGTGATGTAGCGAAGAAACATGCATGATGTTTTGTGCACAGGTATCCTCGGGCCTGGCATGTAGACTTCTCCATATTCTCCCAAAATTATGATGGAAGGAAGGAGGAATGTAACCTTTGCCTCTTTCTAGATGAAGAGGTGTATGATCCACTCTATTCTTCTGAATGCAGTGTGACTGATCAACCCTTTCCATGTAGCATCTCACAGGGAGTTTGTTGCATCTCTATGAAGGAGGTGAGATTGCATGACATAGCACAAGGGTCTTTGTCTTCTGAGTGTCATATGGATTTCTAGTCATCTTCCTAGCTTCCCGCTTGGGAGTAGGGACTGGATCTGGATCTGAATCACCCTGAATCTCAATCTCATAAACTGATACAGCTGGTTCTACAATGCAAGTGGAAACTGCAAAAGAAGTAGATGCAATGTTTTTACCTTCCCTTGCAAGTAGCTACTGAGAATGCACTGGTTCTGAAAATGGCATGAAGTGTGAGAACTCATATTCCTTGGAGGCATGATTTGCAACACCCTTCGCTATGATGTTCCCAGTAGAGATATCTGTGATCTCCACTGAGTCAGGACCAAAAATCACTTGCTTTGGAGAGCCAGCATGAGTCATCTGGTATACAAATAACAGGTTTGCAACTAAGGAGGGCACACAAAGCACATCTTTGAACTTTCCATGCTCAAGCTTGATAGACCCCTTCCCTTTGGCTCGAATTTGACTATTATTACGCATCTGAATACTAGGACCATCAAAAGATTGCAAGGAAGAGAATGATTCTATGAATGTGTAACCATATGATTATAAGGTCTAGAATCAATGAGGAAGGAATGTGCTATTGAACATCTAGCCTTTAATGCATGGCATGTCTCTTCATGTTCTTCAGTTTCTACTCTATGGTCAGCCTTCCTTGCGCTAGCAGGTATAGTAATGTTATGTTTCTTCAGAAGAAGAGCCATCTCATCAATTGTTCTTCTCATACAAGAGATTTCTGGATGAAATCCCCTTCCACAGTAAGAACAAAGGGTCTTTCCTTTTCCATTATTCTTGCTTCTCTTCGAACCTGAAGGCTCATTTGACAACTCTTTCTCCACAGAAGACTCATCCTTTTTCTTCCCTTTATCATTCGCTACCTTAGGTCCTCCAGCAACCAGTGCTTAATCTCTGGAAGATCAAATGATCCCCATTTGGATCAATTTGTCATGCTCCTGAGTAGAGAGCTTCACTGAATGAAATGTTGATACAAATATTGAGTAGTCTACACCAAGTTTTGAGAGAATGGCAAGGATGAGTTGATCATCCTCCTTCTCAGTCTTGCACAGCTTCAACTGAAACACTAGATGCTTGACTTTGGTGAAGAAGTCATTTGGTGTTTCTAAATTGGCTGGATGAAGAGAAATCAGCTCATTATCTAGTTGATAGATCCTCAGATCATCCTTCTTATCAAATAAGGAAGCAAGCTTATCCCAAACCTGCTTGGGAGTCTTCAATCGATTGATGTGGAAGAGAAGATCTCGAGAGATTGAGAGGCACAAGAATCCATATGCTTCATCATGCCTATTCTAGTTCTTTTCTTTGTCAACATAATGTACTGGCTCTGCCTCTGTCTCCATTGTGATTCTGAAGAGTCTTTTGGAGCGTAGCTGCATATCCATGTCCTCCTTCCATTAGTGGTAGTTGAAAGGAGTGAGGAGCTCCATTGGTGGGGCCATTTCGAATGCAGTGAAGGAGACTGAGCTACTATAGCGAATGCAGTGAAGGAGACTGAGCTGCTTGTAGCGAATGCAGTGAAGGAGAATGATAAACCTGTAAATCACATAATCAAATAGACAAAACGAGGTCGACAACCTGCACTTTTGGAATTTTCATCACACCCAGCATAGTTCATCAAGCAAGCTTGATCAACAATTCCTTTACTTGGGATATTAAGTGGTAAATTATTCGCTTCTGGTGTAGTACTAGAAGGAGCAATTTTGCTCAATTTTTTTTTGATCCAAGTATGAATATGTAATAGGAGAAGTGCCTTGTCCTACCGAGGCTCTGATACCATATTAAATCAATTTATGACATTTGTATTATAGTGTTTTGTTTTCTATTTTATTTCAGCATTATTTTTAGTTAATATATATGTATATATAATACGTTAAACACACACACACACACACACACACACACACACACACACAAAATTTTAGGTAAAAACAAAATAAAAACATCACAAATAAAAAAGAAAAAAACAAAATTTTAAAATTGCAAATGTATTTTAATCATTCTTGAAAATGATATAAAAACAATGTGTTTACATTTACTCTAAGTTGTTTCTTGGAGTCACTTCAAGTGGCAATCGAAAACGAGACAAGCGTGCTGCGATAATGGGTAAAAATGCACTTTATTTTGAAATTTTGATTTGCTTGCATTTGTACTTATTTTTGCATTTTACAATGATCTCACAAGTTTGATTGTAGGATTAGTACTAAGATATTTCAGGTTCGAAGACACTCGCGTTTCATGCCGAAGTGATTTTCAAGAATTACAAAATATTTTCAGAAAACATGCCTCATTGAAATCTTTGAGGAGCTTAATTTTCATCACACATGTCATGACATTTGCCACTACATAGTAACCTTATATAAAACCAATTACACCATTACGCCATGATATGATCATTTAGCCTTATATTTCTATACCTATTAGTCATCCATGTATTTACTTCCACCTTTCATTGCCTTACACATCATGAATTCCTTCATGTCTACTTTTCTGAGTCACATACATGCTTTCTGTTAGATTTTTAACATTAAGCTAGCATAACATTAGGATCTTTAACTGAGAGAACAACAAGCACAACAATCAAACACAAGAGACAATGAACACAGTGTTTTTCCTTGGGGAAACCATAAATGGAGAAAACCCCGCAACTTCCTCAGAGATAGAATCAACACCAAAGTAAAACCCAAAACAGTAAGTGATCTCCCGACAGCAGTAACCTTCTTTCTATCTAGCCCTAGTGTCTTCTCCTTCCTCAACTATGGGATACACTTGAGTGTGTGTGAGATGTGTCGTAAATAGAGAGTCCAGCTCTCTATTTATACTAATCCTGACATGACTAAAACCCTACTAGGGCCGACCTCTCTAGGAGATTCTAATAACCCTAGTGCCCCGAAACTGCGGGGACTTTAACCCTTAGACAATAGGAGGGTTACCCATAATGACTTGACATGACTTGTTTAAAATATAGATCCTCCCAATAGGAGCATCGGGGCATGACATGACATAAGTACATCCCAAAATAATCATCGGGTTACAATAGATAAGAAATACAAGTGAATACATTTCGAAGTTATAATTACATCAACACTCCCTCTTAACTAGGAAGGTATTCTCTCGACACAATTTTCATCACTAGTCTTCTTCTCTGGATCATCTTGTCATATGTATCTTCAAGTCATATTCGTCTTCAAGTCATATTCATCTTCAGATCTAGATCATCACTGGATCTGGGTCATCACTGGATCTGGATCATCACTTGATCTGGATCATCATCACTGGATCTAGATCATCACTCGATCTAGATCATCATTGGACATAATCACTGGATCTGGATCATCATTGGTCATCATCACTGGATCTGGATCATCACTGCTGGATCATCATCACTGCTAGATCATCATCACTGAATCATCATGGGTGCTATCTCATGATGCTTCTCATCACAGGAAGTTCTATAGAGCCAGCCCTTTTTCATGCTGGTTGTAGGCCTAGCCTCCATGTAGGTCTTTCTTCAGTGCTTATATCTGACACCAAGTCAGAATGGCCTGTCCAACACTTACATCTAACCTACTCGTCAGAAAGGCATGCCCAACACTCACATCTGATCATGTAGGAACCAATACTATAATCACATTAGAAAGGCCCAACACTCACATTTAGCCATGCGAGAACACATCCTGCAACCATGCTAAAAAGGCTCTGCTCTTTCACCCATGCGGGAACACATCCCACAACCATGATGAAAGAGATTTGCACTTACATCCACCCATGCGGGAACACATCCTACAACAATGATGGAAGGGCTCTACACTTACATCCACCCGTGCGGGAACACATCCTGCAACCATGATGGAAGGGATCTGCACTTACATTCACCCATGTGGGAACACATCCTGCAACCATGATGAAAGGGCTTTGCACTTACATTCACCCATGCGGGAACACATCCTGCAACCATGATGAAAAGGCTCTGCACTTACATCCACCCATGCGGGAACACATCCTGCAACCATGATGGAAAGGCTCTCAACCCCAGGTTGAGGGTTCCTGGTACCTCACCAGGTAGCTCCATTCCAAGAATGGAAACAACCCTTATATATGATCAAGTGGGAACACATCCCTCAATCACATCAGAATGGCCATGCGCTCACATCTGATCATGTAGCAACACATCCTACAGTCATATCAAAATGGTCCTCAGTCCTAGACCAAGTATTCCTGGTACCTCACCAGGCAGCTCCATTCCAAGAATGGCAATAGACCTTATATCTGATCATGTAGGAACCAATCCTACAGTCATATCAGAATGGCTCAGCACTCATATCTGACATGGAAGCAACCAATCCTCTCACCATGACAGATTGGCTCAGCCCTTACATCTGACCTACTCGTCAGAATGGCTTACAGATTTAGCACTCATATCTGACATGGAAGGAACCAATCCTATCACCATGACAGAATGGCTTAGCCCTTACATCTGACCATGGAAGGAACCAATCCTCTCACCATGTCAGAATGGCTATGGGTCTCATCATTTTCCCTTGGAGGAAACCTCGATCTGGAGAACACCAAGATTCTCCCTGAAGTACTCAAGCTTCACCCTAGCCAATGGCTTCATCAACACATCAGCTATATATTACTCCGTCGCAACATACCAGAGCTTTACTGCTCCCTTCTGCACCATATCCCTGATATAGTGATACTTGATCTCGATATGCTTCGACTTGTCATGGAACACTGGATTCTCTGACAACTTCACACAACTCTGGTTGTCACAATGTATACAAGTAGCGTCCAACTGGAGATCAAATAAATTAGATAGTAGCTTCTGCAGCCATACTACCTCACAACTAGCTGAACAAGCTGCGACATACTCTGCTTCAGCTGTACTAAGTGCCACACAGGATTGTTTCCTGCTAAACCAAGAGATCACAATGGATCCCATACTGAAGCAACACCCTGAAGTTCTCTTCCTATCAATGGCATTGCCTGCCCAATCTGAATCAAAATAACCCTCCAGGTTAATCTTCTGATTCGACTCATACTTGATCCCATAATCAACTGTACCCCTCAGGTACCTCAGAATATGATTTGCAGCAATCAAGTGAACATGTCTTGGATCTGTCAGGAACTGGCTCAAGGTGTTCATAGCAAAGCAAATATCTGGTCTCGTGTTCGTCACGTACATCAAGGACCCAATCGTCTGACGATACATCGTAGCATCAACCGTCTCTGATGAAGCATCACTCAATAGCTTCAGGTTCAATGCCATAGGTGTGGCCATAGCCTTACAGTCCATCATTCCAAACCTCTTCAGGATCTCTACTGTATATTTCCCTTGTCCCAGGGAAATTCCATCTACATTCTGCCACACCTCCATGCCTAGAAAATAATGCATCATACCCAAGTCCTTCATTTTGAACTCGGTAGCAAGCTTCCTCTTCGTATCAGCAATCAAACCATCCATACCTGTTACAAATAGATCATCTACATACAGTAGGAGCATCACTGGGTTGCCATCTTCAACCTTGTAGTAAAGCTTGGAATTTGCTTTACTCTTAGTAAATCCTAAATTGGATAGAAAGCTATCAATTCTGCCGTACCAAGTCTTGGGTGCTTGTTTCAAACCATACAGGGCTTTCTTCAATCTGCATACATGAGACTCTCTGTCATGTGTCTCAAAACCGAGTGGTTGCTCCACATACACTTCCTCTTCCACTACACCATTCAAGAAAGCAGTCTTGACATCCATTTGGTGTATCTTCCATTTCATCACTGTAGCCAGAGCAAGTGCCGATCTGATGGAAGTGTATCTAGCTACAGGTGCAAAGGTTTCTTCATAGTCTATTCCTTCTTTCTGGGAGAAACCATGAGCAACAAATCTTGTCTTATATTTCTCTATGCTACCATCTGCATCATGCTTGATCTTGTAGATCTATTTGGAAGTTACAACTGAATTCCCTTATGGTCTTGGGACAACATCCCAAACATCATTCTTCATGATCTACTGATACTCTTCGATCATAGCATCCTTCCATTCTTTCCATTCTACTGCTTCTTCATCATTGGAAGGTTCTTTATCAATGAAATCACATAGTAATGCTACATACCCGGAGTAGGATCTAGTCTTCTTTCTTTCTCTGTGATTCTCTTCTGGAGCCCCATATCTTTCCACACCTTGGATAACTTCTCATACCCAAGCAGGTTTCCTCTTGTGAGGATTCTTTTCCTGAGGTGGATCTACAGGTCTTTGTGATTCTTCAAATTCTTGATCTTCTTCTTGAGCTTCTTCATTCATGGTTGTATCATGAATCATGGGTGCTTCTACTTCTTCAGATTCTTTAGTAGGTTTCTTTCTGGATTTGTTGTAAGCCGTGTCTTCATCAAATGTCACATCCCTACTGATATCAATATTCTTGAATCCTAGGAAGTATATTCTGTAAGCCTTTGAGTTTTCAGAATATCCCACAAATATACCCTTCTTACCTGAAGGATCTAATTTAGTTCTCTTCTCTCTTGGAATGTGTATATACACAGGACAACCGAATATTCTGAGATGGCTAACTTCTGGTCTCTTACCGAAGAAGACTTCTTCAGGAGTCTTGATCTCGAGTACTCTATGTGGAGTACAGTTCTGTACATACACCGCTGTTCTGGCAGTTTCCGCCCAGAGATGCATAGGAAGATCTTGATCGTGAAGCATTGCTCTTGCAGCTTCCATGATAGTTCTATTCTTCCTTTCTACAACCCCATTCTGTTGTGGATTGTAAGGAGTGGACAACTCCCTCTTAATCCCTGAGTCTTTGCATAGCTCTTTGAACTCCTTTGAAGTGAATTCTCCGCCATTGTTTGATCGAAAGGTCTTGATCTTCTTTTCAGTGTGATTCTCGATCAAGGCTTTGAATTCCTTGAACTTGATAAATACTTTGTCTTTATTATTCATGAAGTAAACCCATGTCGTCCTAGAAAAATCATCAATAAAAGAAACATAATATGCATACCCGCTTAGTGAGCTTGATGACATAGGACTGCATACATCGGAGTGGATGTTTTCCAAGATTCCTTTTGCTTTGCTTTCACTGCTTGGAAATGTCTTCTTTGTATTCTTTCCTTTCGCACATCCTTTGTATACCCCATCATGTTTTGCTTGGATTTATGGAAGATCTTCAATATCTTTGCTTGCAATAGGTAGTGCTCTTTAATGCACATGTGCAAGTCTTCTATGCCAAAGTTCATTTGGCTCTACTGTGTCATGGACCAATACTTGTTCTGGATGGCCCTTTAATTTGTACAAACCTCCTTCTTGTTCTCCAATCACTACTGCATCATCGATGGTCTTTCCTTTTGGCCACATGATGACTTGACCATCTATGAATGTAACCCTCATTCCTTTTGCATCTAATGCAAATATGGAGAGAAGTTTCTTCTTGAGTCCTGGCACAAACAATACTTCCTTCATTGTCATAGACTTTCCAGAGTCTAGTTTATAGTAGGATTCACCACTACCTTTTATTGGATATTGGTAGTCATCTCCTAGCTTCACCTTGTGAGGTGATTCATGTTCTAACAGTTTCACAAAGGATTCCTTGAATCCTGTCATATGCTTGGAAGCCCCACTGTCTATAAGCCAATCAATGCTTCCATGAATAATGTTTCTCGTAAGAGCAGAAATCAAAACATATTCATCTTCACTTTCATATCTAGTTTTCTTCTTGGAAGGTTCATCATCCTCTACAGCATGAGCATGATGTCTTCTCTTGTTTCCCTTCTTCTTATGAGAGTTAATCTTGTTTCTAGGATAGTCTTTTGCAAAGTGTCCTCTTTCATCACATGTATAACATCTCAATATAGATAGGTACTTTCTAATGTTATCTTTATTGTGAAAGTTCTTACCTTTGGAGTGATGAGAGTTTCTTCTGCCTTTCTTGGAGTGAATTGTGAGGGCTTGATATTCACTTCCCATCTTCTCTTCTCGAGCTACTATCTGAGCTTCTTCTTGAGAGCATTCTTCCCATAGTCTGCTGAACTTGACTAACTTCTTTCTGGCACAGATTCCTTGGATGAATGAATCCCATGACCTAGGGAGGCCATTCAGTGTTGTCATCACAATTTCTGCATTCTCCACTTCTTCATCTACAGCTTCTAGTTGTTCTTTGATCTGAGAGACCCTTTTGAAGTAAGACTGGATGGTCTTAGCATTCTGGATCTTTACATTCTTCAACTGATTCCTTAGAGTCATCTTCCGATTGATGTTCTTTCCTTCAAACAGTTTGGTTAGGGCATCAAACATAGCTTTAGGTGTCTTGAGAGACGACACCTGTGGGATGAGGTGATCCTTGATAGAATCAACAATAATTCTCTTTTCCATAACCAACTTCTTCTTATGTAATGCCTTTTCCTCATATCCCTCTGGAACTGGAACCTCCTCACTGATATAGGAGTCCAACTCATTTTCTTCCAGGACCAGGGAGATCCTATACTTCCAAGCTCGGAAGTTATCAGCTCCCTCAAGCTTTTCATCAAGCTAGGTATGATGAGACATCTTAACTGAGAACCTTAAATGGAAATACATAATATTTAGATCTTACCAGGTCAAGATGTCGGATTTGGATTTGGAGCTGAAATCCTGCAGAGTTGGTTCAAGAGAAAATTAGAGTTTTGCTTTTCTGGAGTTCTATCCAACCAATTGCTTTGAATTTTATCCCTAACTTCAATTTTAGGGAGGTGATCATTCCAGGCCTAGGCTCACTGAAAAGTTCCTCTTCTGTGAAAAGCCCTAATTTCCGACAGCAGTGTCGGGTCCAAAACTGAAAAACCTCAGATTTGGATTCTGCTTCGACAGAAAGATGCGCCTTAGGGAGGAGAGTTATTCCAACCTTCTTTTGCTGAAAATCTGTGGACAGATATCCACAAAGTAGGAAGCCCTAGTTCCCACAGCTGCACAGTGTCTTCTTCTCAGGTTAGCTCTGATTCCATGTTAGTTTTTTAACATTAAGCTAGCATAACATTAGGATATTTAACTGAGAGAACAACAAGCACAACAATCAAACACAAGAGACAATGAACACAGTGTTTTTCCTTGGGGAAACCATAAATGGAGAAAACCCTGCAACTTCCTCAGAGAGAGAATCAGCACCAAAGTAAAACCTGAAACAGTAAGTGATCTCCTGACAGCAGTAACCTTCTTTCTATCTAGCCCCAATGTCTTCTCCTCCTCAACTATGCGCTACACTTGAGTGTGTGTGAGATGTTTCCTAAATAGAGAGTCCAACTCTCTATTTATACTAATCCTGACATGACTAAAACCCTACTAGGGCTGACCTCTCTAGGAGAGTCTAATAACCCTAGTGCCCCAGAACTGTGGGGAATTTAACCCTTAGACAATAGGAGGGTTACCCATAATGACTTGACATGACTTGTTTACAATATAGATCCTCCCGATAGGAGCATCGGGGCATGACATGGCACAAGAACATCCCAAAATAAACATTGGGTTACAATAGATAAGAAATACAAGTGAATACATTTCAAAGTTACAATTACATCAACACTTTCCTCATTTTTAGTACATCTTTTGCGTCATAAATAAAACCATTCAACTCCCTTTCCATGTCTGAATTGTCTTGCTATCATTTTTCATCTGCTATTGCTACTGATATCTTTTCATCTATAGTCCTACCAATCATTTTTTACAACTCATGTTGAATGATGTGGGATTCCTTAAGGCCCACCTTTCAACAAGTCTTTCCCCATCGATCTCAACACCTTATTTGAGATAGAGACTAGAGTTCCTTTTGAGTACCTTGAGGCTTGCATGCCTTAATGGCAAGTTCTCTTGCTAACAATCATGGGAATACATCAATCTTCCTTGATCGTTAGATATTGCAAGTGGCTCGACATCAACTTATCTATTCACACTTCGCAAGATGTACTTGGGTACCTTGGCACTCATTGACATCAATGGTGAGTTGCTTTGCATTGGTTAATGACATCCATCAATGACCGGTAATCCAATGACTTCTTTCCATGCTCGACATCGAATCATTTATTTGCATGGTAAGAATTGTACCATCGAGTTTTGTAGCAGGTGAAGACTATATACTTTTCATGAAACCATCAGCAATTTTGCAGCAGCATACTTCCAGCCATATGAGAGTACCACAATTCCACTTTTAGACATCATATTTGATTCATACAACCAAGCATTTCAAATTCCTTCACTTCACGGTCTATGATCCGACAACAATATCATCCACATTCCTATTGCACAGTTCATCAACTTTTTGGTAAGTGGGGGTATGTTTTTTTCTAATCTTTAACCATGTAATTCCTTAAATGCTAGAAAATGAATGAATTTGGAAAATTCCCTCACCATGTTACATTACCTTAATCATTTTCATGAACCTAAACCATCTTCAGTTGCTGGGAGGGGAGTATATTCATTACCATTGATTCCATTTTACACATGCCATCATTTCATTTACCATTGACCAACATATCTCCTTCAAAATACAATTTATTACAATTTGATTCCATTTTTTACATGATTCATAAACATGAAGAAAAGGGTTTCTAATGTACATTGATGGCTTATGTATACTTTCCAATTTTATTTATTGCAACCGTAAATACGAATGAATGTTGTTAACAAAAGAACCAACCATAAGCAAAACCATCTCCTACTTATATATTTGACATCATAGAATGATTTGTTGTTAAAACCATCGTCATGCAAAGCCAAAGTTAATAAGCCAAAAAGTTTATGCACAGTTGCATAAGGACATGCAACAAGTTTAGTTCGGGGGAGATGTTGGGTCATCCAAATGTCACATTTTCATCCTATTTTCCTTTCATTGTTCCTCACATTCATCCCTATTCATCACTCCATTAACCATTCCCTATGCCATTTTCATAATAAATATGGGTTACCTTGTTATTTTCCAAATTATTTGTTTTTCAGTATTTTAAGAGAATTTATGATTAAATATTAAGAAAATTAACATATTTTCATTATATCTCAAATTTGGATGAGTTTTATGATGATTACATGAATATTTGAAGATTTTAACAAGGTCAAAAGTCACCACCTAGCCTCAAATTCGAATTTCATCTTCAATCTTTGGAGATAGTTATTCAAGCATATTCAAAGGAGAAAAATCATAGAGATATCGATAGAATATATTATCCAAGATTTGTTAGAGGATTTGAAGGTATAATTGGTTGTACATACTTGAGAGAAAAGTGGATCTACATTTATTAGTTTCTTATCCTCTTTTCAAAGAAACTTATGTATAAATAAGAATGTTCTCTCTTCATTTGAGTAGTGGAGGCATCTCTAGAAATAGAGAAATAGAGAAATAGTTTGTCATTTCGAGAGTTAGTCATGGATTTGATCCTTTTGTAATGGAGTTGATGTTTTAGAATAAAATTTGGATTTCTTCATAATAGATTTGTCATTTTGAGTTGATAATTTAGATTTCATGTGAGCTCACATCTATTTGTTATTTGTATTTTGTTACATGCTTTCATAGATTTGTTTGTTCATATTCTTGTTTTCTTGATTAAATCCACTTTCAATACTATTTCATGTGCTTTCGTAAATAGGTTTACTTTCATGTAGTTTCACGTTTTTCTTGAATTTACTTTAGATCATTTTGTTCTTTCTTAGATTTAAATTCAATGACAGTAGTTTAATTGTTTTTTTAGGAATTAACATAAGTTTGATGTACTCTAATCCTGCATATATTTTTCTTACACATCTAAGTTTATGAACACTCAGATTGATAATTTATGTCGAAATTACTATCATATATTTCGCTCAACACACATCATGCTCTAGGAACGAGATATAGAGTCTTGGTAGTACCTTGGGTTTTGCAATCATTTGATCCAAGAGGATCTTCCATGATCGATTAGTAAACAAGTATTCAAACAAAAAAAAATCTTACAGGGGTAAAGAGCTCATCAAAAAATTTCCGTCTACACTCATTTTGCACGAAACAACCTCCGGATGTAGAAGTTATTAAGGTTTGATATTCCGACAAAAGGTTAAAAATGACAAAAAAAAGGTATTTGGGGAAAAATGGATAATTATAAGTTTGGTAAAAAATGGCAGAGTCTACGGGGATTGAACCCAAGACCTCCATATAGCCCAATTATTCATGAACTTCCCCTAGCCAAGTATCTCACTGACGTTCCTTGTAAACTATAGGATTGAGGTTGTATTTAAAGTTGAACACTGCAATTATGTCACATCATACGCAAAACCATTATCATATCCATTTACAACGATTTCAAACCATATTGTATAAACCATGTGTCAAACTATACAATGGCCAAACCATAGTCCATATCCGTTATATTCATTGAACCATATCGTAACCAAACCATGCGTCAAACTATACAATAACCAAACCATAGTCCATATATGTTATATCCACTTTCAAACAAAGGCAAGTAGGAAGGGGAGAGGCCCGCAGGTTTGACCCAAAGACTTCTGGCCCATGCTACTAGCATATTTACCAATGGACCACGACCCTTCCATTGTGCCAAAAATGACATATAATATTTAAAAATTTGTTGTGGTGATAGGGCCAAAGGAGGGGTGCATGGCTTGTCCACACGCACCCAAAAGACTATTTAAACCACGGAAATTTGAATCCCGAAGGTAATTTTTGGACCATTTGTAAGAAGATATCTAGAGGAGAAGGTACATGACATTTATTTGCATAGCTCGTGAGGCAGGAAAATTACAGTTCCGTATAGCGCAGATAGAGGTTGTCTCATTTTGCATGCGAGAGGAGGCCTCAAGAAAACCTAGTTGAGTTTATACTTATTTTTCTAGAAATTTCGAGAGGATCACAGTAAGGGACACAGTGTGCAAGATTACACACAAGAATTTGGAAAAAGGTCATTGGTACATGGTATACCTCTCTATACCCAAGAAACTATTCTCAAGTATATAGGAGGATTGCATAGTTATTTACGTCATATGATATTAATATTTAATATGACTAACATTGATGAGGTATGTGTTCAAGAAACTCACATAGAAATGAAGGGGAAGAATACCTAAGAGAAATTTTCCAAGAAACCTTTCAAACTAGATGGAAACAAGTTTAAAGGTAAAGGGAAAGGTAAACACACAACTACTGTGAAGAAGGAAGGAGATAAACCTACTTGTATTCATTGTCAGAAGAAAGGCCAGGATGCTTCCAAATGTTGGAAAATTCATCTAAATCTCAAGCGTGAGAAGTTTTAGAATAAAGAAGACAAAAATACTTCTACAGCATCACTCCAGCATGATTTGGGATCAGATTCTGGGGATGAAACTAAGGTGGTTTCTACAAGCATTCAAGGTAAAATTCCTTCTTGTTCTATTTTAAAAAATTACCCTATCATTGATGAACAAAAGAAAAGTGAGTTATTTAATATTAGAGTAATATCCAAACATACCAAAATTGATACTCTTTTTTATAGTGGATCACAAGAAAATCTCATTTCAAAAGAAACTGTTAAAAAATTACAGCTGGAAACTAAGTTACAACCTAAACCATATCCACTTGGATGTGTATGTGATAATGCACAATTACAAGTTCCCAAAAAAATGTAGACTTAGATTTCCATCACTTCTAGATTTGTTGATGAGGTAGATCTAGATGTGGTTTCCTTGGATATCTGTGGTATTGTTTTGGGTAGTCCATATATGTATGATAGGAAGGGTATCTTTTACAATGAATATAACATGTATCAACTCCTTAAGGATGGTATTGAATATATCGTTTGGGCACATCGCATGAAAACTATTTTTTTTTAGTTTATGCAAATCAAATGAAGAGGTTAATAAATGTAAGTAAGAACTTTGTTCTTATGATAGTAAATGCAAAAGATGTTGAATAAACTGAATCCTTTAAAGGTTGTGATTCAAAAATTAAAAAGGAATTGATAAAAGTGGTATCTGATTGTGATATTTTATTTCAATAACCTAAAGGCTTACCTCCTAAAATGAAAATTCAACATGAAATTCATTTACAGCAGGATGCACCTCTTCCTAATATTGGTATGTATAGGTCTTCCATTATTGAGAATGCAGAGATAAAGAAACAGGTTTAGGAATTGCTTGAGAGAGGGGACATTCGGTCAAGTTTCTCTTAGTGTGGTTCACCAATTGTTTTGGTGACAAAGAAAGATGGCACATGGCATATGCGTGTTGATTACATGGCACTAAACAAAATCACAGTAAATAACAAGTATCCTCTTCCTCGAATTGATGATATTTTAGATCAATTTAAGAATGCAATATTTTCACTAAGTTATACTTACGAAATGGCTAGCATCAAATCCATACTCATGACAATGATATTTGGAAGACTGCTTTTAAAAATAAACCATGATTGTATGTGTTAGACATAATGGCGCACTGAGAGGGGGGGTGAATAAGTGGGCCAACGCTTTTTACCAAATTCACTTCTTCAAATTTTTAAACATAGATCATCATATGTATATAATCAAGTTCATCAAAGCTAATCAATCATATCAACCACACATATCACAAAAGACAAATTTGATATAAGCTTTGAAAACTTTATTATATCCAATTGATATGAGTTACAATGTAGGCCACAACCTTCGGGTTTGCATCAGCTTCAACTGACTGAGAAGCACCAACTTCTATTCCGAGACCCTGCTTGGTTTTTCTTAGTTCCAACTAGGAATAAGTGTTCAAGACCCATCTTGCAATAAAAAACTTACTACTTTAATTTAACAACCATATGCTTAACAAACTTATCCAATGCAACCAACATCATGTCATTCTGCCCATCTCTGTCTAGTTATTTCGTTGATCATTTCTGTTTTTTCATTTATCATCAACTTAATTTTCTCCAGGACATCATAGACCGATCATGTCATTTGTACGTAAACACTTTTCTTGTCCACTACATACAATATCATGTCCTTTTCAATATTCTCATCACAAATACATTTATGCTAAGATAGATTCCTTCCAATGTTTGTTCATGTCTTGCTCATGTTAAAACATCAAGGTACTTCCCAAACACCATTGCTTCCATTTATTGCTGCTCATTAATTTTATCAAAACACACAACATATGTTCATTATAACACATGTGGTTTCCTTTGAATATCATCAAGAACAATTTCAGCGTATTAAAGTTATGCTCACTATACTTCTGCATAGTCCTCAATTTGTTTTCTGCTGCAGCATCCTGTGTTAACTATTGAGACATACTTTCCTTATTACATATGTTTTGAGTAGAAATATATTAAGAGAAACAAAAAAGGCTCACTATCTTCGCAAGTAAGAGCTACTACGGTCCTTATAAGATTGAAACATTTTATGCCAGACTCTATCCCAAAATAAAACCCTAAAATTATAGCTTGAAAGTCTTTAAAAGCATATGCTGTTGTTTTGATGCCCTAGACCGAGTTAAAATGCTTCTGTTTTACTCATGAATTTTCCTTGACCCAGATTCATAAAATATTATAGAAAAATATAAAAGGCACCTTTACTGTTGCTATTCAACAGTCCCAAATTTTCTCAGAAGGTATGTACCCGAAATCATAAATAATAGACATGAAAATTAGACTCCTATCATGATCCTGTGATTTTCCACTTGTCCACCCTTTACTATTGCTATATATCAGTCCGAATTTCCTCAGTCACCCCCAAAATTCAGAGCACCACACCAACAAAATATTCCTTTCATAAATGAGGTCGTTCACTTGGTATTTATATACATTTTCCATCATATAATTTGAGCCAACTTGTACATTGTGTGTCTTTTTGTATTTTTAATTATTACTTCTTGATTGAGCTGGATTTGCATTTGATCGAATTATTTTTTTTGTCAAAGTATTCAAAATGTTTTGGTGCAAGGGCTTCTTTAAATGCTTCAAGGTATATTCAAGGTACTTTTGAAGGCAAATATCCAAGCAAGGGCTTCTTACTATGTGTGCAAGATCAAGACTTCCACAAAGTGATCATAATTTAAATATATTAGGCTTCCAAGGGCATCATCAACCATATACTACTAGGGATTCATGGTACAAGGGCTATGTCCACTATATGTGTGTGATCAAGTCCCAAATATCCATCACAAGGGTGTCTCAAACCCCCTTATCAACCATCAAAGGTTCCATGTCATCATATGCAATGGGCTTCAAACACTTAAAGGATTCCATGACCCCATTAACCCACAACTGACCACATAATGGTTCATTTGGACCATTTAGTGTTTCAATGCCCATATCAAGCCATGCCATCTATATTTATGACTTTGTCATTAATGGATTCAATGCCCAAGATACCATTTCATTCTTGTCACTCCTTTGTCATTAATGGGTGTCATCATTGACAACCAATGCTCAACAAACTCCCCATTTGTCATTGATGGAAACCTTCTTTAATTACTCTCACCCTTTGACATTAATGAAAAAGGGTCAGAAATTTATCCATCAAAACATAACCATGTCTTCTTAATACTTACCGAGATCAAAGTGAAGTGTTTGCTTGCTTGAAATCTTCTCTCCCTGTGCCAAGATGCTTCACTGATCTTCTTGCTTCTACTAGCATTTGATGTTGCCTCTTTAATAGAATTTTCTCTTCATCATACTCTCACAAAGATAGTCACACTTTTATCATATTATCATGATTTTTGGTAGAGTAACGCCCTATTTTTCAGTCTTTGAATGATAGCAACATTTTTTTTGTTAAATTAACCCAAGGTCTGTTATATTAGTTGATATGTCTACTCTTTAATTTGCTTCTTCTTATTGTAAAAATAGAGTGTGGATTGACATTGTTTGACCAGTCTTTGGAATGTGTGACAAATTTTCACTTTCCTGGATGCTCCATATTTTAAACAAAAAACCCTTTAACAGTCCCTATCACATCATCTATGTTTTTGCAACAAGATTAAAACATTCAGCAGTTGTCAATCCCATAAAACAATCAAGTCTTCCCACATGCTACCTCTATTTTTTATTGATCATGAACCACCAGAAACAACACTTTCATCATTTCTCAAGACAAAGTGCAAGCAATGTATCTGAAGAGTCTTTTCAATAATTTCATACATGTAGCATAAGTGGATATGTTGAGCTCAGTCCTCATGCATCCCCAAATTCTTAGTATGTTTAACCTAGGCTTAAAATCCCAACCTGGTTTTTCATTCATTGTTTTATGCTACTATTTGAATTCCTGTGTATTGCTACTTCAGATGCCTTTTAGGATGAATTCAATGTGTTTACAATCAATGTGTACATCGGAGCTATCTTATGTGTTTGATCTTTGAAATCTGTACCTGAACAAGATGACCCTATCAATAGCACTTCATTTTCCTGTTAATGAGCTTCTCATTGTTACTTTTCTTTCCTTCTTAGTATTCATCTTCAGAACATGATTATCAGCATGTCACTATAGCTTGTAGGTAAGATTTAGTCATTCAAGTATGTCATTGAGAAGTATTTAAGTAATACTCAACCCTGCCACTGAACTTTCAACTTCTTGCCTTCACGATATTAAGTATGATAGTTGATGGAGTGCTGTAGATACTCTCTAGAATTTTATCTAATATTTCCTTCAGATGCATTTGCCAGTGATCAGAGTACTCCTATGTAATTTCATGAAGGAATTCTTGCCAATCATCTCCAAAGCTATATAGAGAATCATTGGTGCACTTGATCGATGCTATAAGGAATGCATCAACCATCATATTAGTAAATTCATAAAAGGCATCTCTTCAAACATCATCATGCCACTTCACTTCATTTTATTCAAAAATATGTACAAATAGATTTCATTACTCTTTCTCCTCCTATCAACATGCTTATTTTTAAGTCGCACATGCCAAATTTGTATTACCTCTGATTTTAAACTTCATCTTTCCTTGCTTTTCTTCTATCAATGGTTGCAATCCGATCCTAGGACATGCTACTATGCTTGGATTAGTCACCTTTTCTTCTTGAGTCCACTCTCCAAAGTCCATGGACTCAAGGTGTATTAAGGTCTTTGAAAGACCTTAAATTTTCCTTACCATATGGCATCCATATTCTGTGCACTGATCTACTTCATTCATATTAAGCAAATTATTTTTTTCACCCATACGACCACTTTTCCTTTGGGATTCAAATATTCCTGTAATATTTTGCTTCCAAGGTTCATTGGATCTCCTTGCAGGTGTGTATGAAGGACTCCTCATTGGTTGTCTTCTTGGACTTGCACAATTTTGGGCTTTATGACCAAAGCCACTACAATTGTAGCATCATTTGGTGTGGCAATTTGCAACAACATGACCAATGTGATTACAAGTCCATCATCTGAATGTGTTATTGGGACTTCCACCACATATTCTTCCATGGAATGTACAGTCCATAGCCTTGTTACCAAAACCATTACACGAATATAAATAACCATTGAATCTATATTCATACCTGGATGCCTGGTTCCACTTTGAATATGTATCTTTCCCAAACTTGCTTTGAGGAGTAGGACTAACTCCGTGATATCCTCTAAGTTTTTTGATGTCTTCTGCAGGTGTGTGAGGAGTAGCTTGGATTTCATCTTTGGAAAATAAGGGAACTACTCTAGTCTTCTGAGGATTCTTTGAGATATCTTCTTGACTCTCTACTTCCATGTTGTAGCCCAACCCAGTCTTTTCAAAAGGTGATATTTGACAACTCAGGATCTCATCTAGAATGGTAGAGTTGTTGTTGAACTTGACATACACACTTGATTTTTCATTTTTCCTCCTGAGAACAATGACCTCCATTTCAAGACGTTCACAAGTCTTCTCTCTTTCATCCAGCCGATTCTTCAAAATATCTTTCATCCTTTTGTCTTTCTCAAGTTGAATCTTCAAATCAACATTGTCCCTTCTTGTTTCTTCAAGTTCTTCTTGGTATTTACTAGAATATCCTTGATTCATAAGATCAATCTTTATCCTTTCAACTTCATCACTTTTCTCTTCTAGCTCATCTTGAAGGCTTCTCTTTTTGAGACTGAGTTTCTTGAGAAAATCCATAGACTTCTCATGGTACTTTTTGAAGGACCCAAAAATATTTCTTTTAAGTCTCAAATTGTGTCTAAGATCAATGTCTGCTAAAAGGTGTGCTAGGACATATTTCTTAGCATATTCAAGATCATCTTCAAGGTTATCAAAATCACTGCTATTGTAATAAGAAAGATTCTTACCTTCATTGGTGTATGATTCTTGCTCTTCTTTTTCTTCTTTCTTTTCATTTTCAGTAGACTTGACTTATGCTTCAATATTTGTGTCTTGATTTATTCCTGGATACTCACTTTCCAGCTTGAACCATAGGTCTTTGGATGAAGTGTGTTATCCTACACTCTCTTTGACATAGCTTGAGATTCCATCCATAAGAAAATTCAATGCAATGTATTTGTCCTTCTTGGAATCCTTCTAAGAAACTGGATTTTTCTTCTTGTTGGACTAAGCGGGTGGATTGACCACAATATCCCATACACCAAATTTCTTCAAGTAAGCTTTGAACTTACTTCTCCATCCAAAGTAATCAGTCACATCAAGCACTGGAACTTCATCATTTATGGGGGACTCTGCCTTTGCATCCATTGTGTGTCCATAGATCTCCTTCAAGCTAGTTAGGCTTCTGGTGAAGGCCCGCTCTGATACCAATTGTTAGACACAATGGGACGCTGAGAGGGGAGAGGGTGAATAAGTGGGACAACACTTTTTACCAAATTCACTTCTTCAAATATTTAAATAGAGATCATCATATGTATATAATAAAGTTCATCAAATTTAATCAATCATATCAACCAAACAGATCACAAAAGACACATTTGAGATAATCTTTGAAAACTTTATTATATCGGATTTATATGAGTTACAACAGAGGCCACAACCTTTGGGTTTGCGTTAGCTTCAACTGAATGAGAAGCACCAACTTCTATTCCAAGACCCTGATTGGTTTTTCTTAGTTCCAAATAAGAAAAAGTGTGCGAGACCCATATTGCAATAACAAACTTACTACTTTCATCAAATAACCATATGCTCAACAAACTTATCCAATGCAACCAACACCATGTCATTTTGCTCATCTCTATCTGGTTATTTCTTTGATAATTTCTGTCTTGTCATTTTGTGATCAACTTAATTTTCTCCAAGACATCATAGAATGACCATGTCATTTGTACATTAACACTGATCTTGTCCACTGCATACAATATCATGTCCTTGTCAATCTTCTCATCACAAATACATTTATGTGAAGATATATTCCTGCTAGTGTTTGTTAATGTTTTGCTCATGTCAAAACATCAAGGTACTTCCCAAACACCACTGCTCCCATTTATTCTTCTCATTACTTTTATCAAAACACACAACAAATGTTCATTCTAACACCTGTGGATGCCTTTAAATATCATCAAGAACAATTTCAATGTGTTAAAGCTCTGCTCACTATACTTCTGCATAATCATCAATTTGTTTTCTACTGTAGCATCCCGTGTTAACTATTGAGACATTCTTTACTTATTCCATATGTTTTGAATAGAAGGATATTAATACAAACAAAATATAATCACTATCTTCATAAGTAAGAGCTACTACAGTCCTTCGAAGAATCAAGCATTTTAAGCCATACTCTAGCCCAAAATCAAACCCCAAAATTATAGCTTGAAAGTCTTTAAAGACATATGTTATTGTTTTGATGCCCTAGACCGAGTTTATTTGCTTCTGTTTTAATCATGAATTTTCCTTGGCCCAGATTCATAAAATATCAGAGAAAATTATAAAGGGCACCTTTACTATTGTTCTTCAACAGTCCCAAATTTTCTCAAAAGGTATATACCCGAAATTAGAAACAATAGACAATAAAATTAGGCTCCTATCATGCTCCTGCAATTTTCCACTTGTCCACCCTTTACTGCTGCTATATATCAGTATGAATTTCCTTAGTCACCCACGAAATTCAGAGCACTACACCACCGAAATTTTCCTTTCAACAATGAGGTCGTTCACTTAGTATTTATATACATATTCCATCACATAATTTGAGCCGACCTGTACATTGTGTGTCTTTTTGTATTTTTTAATTATTACTTCTTGACTGAGCCGACTTTGCATTTGATCTAATATATTTTTTCGTCAAAGTCTTCAAAATGTTTTGGTGAAAGGGATTCTTCAAATTCTTCAAGGTATCTTGAAGTTCCTTTTGAAGGAAAAGATCCAGGCAAGGGCTTCTTACTATGTGTGCAAGATCAAGAATTTCACAAAGTGATCATCATTTAAATACATTGGGCTTCCAAGGGCCTCATCAAGCATATAGTACTAGGGCTTCATGGTACAAGGGCTATGTCCACCATATGTGTGTGATCAAGTCCCAAATCTCCATCACAAGGGTGTCTCAAACCCCCTTATCAACCATCAAGGGTTCCATGTCATCATATGCAATGGGATTCAAACACTTCAAGGATTCCATGGCCCCATTAGCCCACAAATGACCACATATTGGGTCATTTGGCCCATTTGGTGTTTCAATACCCATATCAATCCATGTCATCAATATTTATGACTTTGTCATTAATGGATTCAATGCCCAAGCTATTATTTCCTTCTTGTCACTCCTTTGTCATTAATGGGTGTCATTAATGAAAACCAATGCTCAAAAAAATCCCCATTTTTCATTGATGGCAACCTTATTCAATTACTACCCACTTTGACATTAATGCCAAAGGGTCAGACATTTATCCATCAAAACATCAACATGTCTTCTTGAATAATTACTAAGATCAAAGTGAAGTGTCTGCTTGCTTGAAAACTTCTCTTCCCCTGTCAAGATGCTTCATTGATATTCTTGCTTCTACTAACTTTTGATGTCGCCTCTTTACCAAAACTTTTTCTTGATCATAATCTCACAAAGATAGTCATACTTTTAGCATATTATCCTGATGTTTTGTAGAGTAACACCCTCTTTTTGAGTCTTTGAATGATAACAATTTTTTTTTGTTAAATTAACCCAAGGTATGCTATATTCATTGAATTCCTTTATTTTGGTGATATGTCTGCTATTTAATTTGCTTCTTCTTATTGTACACATAGAATGTGTTTTGACATTTTTTGACTAGTCTTTGGAATGTGTGACAAATTTTCACTTTGCTGACTGCTCCATATTTTAAACAACAAACCCTTTGACAGTCCTTGTCAGATAATCTCTGTTGCTGCAACAACCTTGAAACATTCAGCAGTTGTCAAGCCCATACAACAATCAAGTCTTCCCACATGCTACCTCTGCTGTTCATTGATCATGAACCACTAGAAACAACACTTTCACCATTTTTCAAGACAAAGTGAAAGCAAGGTACCTCAAGAGTCTTTTCATTAATTTTAGACATGTACCATAAGTGGATATGTTGAGCTCAGTTCTCATGCTTCACCAAATTCTGAGTATGTTTAACCTAAGCTTAAACTTCCAACCTATTTTTTCGTTCACTGTTTTATGCTATTGTTTGAAAGCGTGTGTCTTGCAACTTCATATGCCTTTCAGGATGACTTCAATGTGTGTACAATCAAGGTGTACATTAGAGATTTCTTATGTGTATGAGATTTGGTCTTTGTACCTGACCAAGATGCCCCTATCAATATCATTTCATTTTCTTGTCAATGAGCTTCTCATTGTTACTTTTCTTGCCTTCTTAGTATCCATCTTCAGAACATGGTTATCAACATGTCACTACAGCTTGTAGGTAAGATTTAGTCATTCAGGTATGTCACCGAGAAGTATTTAAGTAATACTCAATCCCGCCATTGAAGTTTCAATGGCTTTCCTTCAAGATATCAACTATGATAGTTGATGGAGTGATGCAGATAATCTCCAGACTTTCATATAATATTGCTTTTGGATGCATTTTCCAGTGATAATAGTACTCCT
The DNA here is from genome assembly GCA_001517045.1 of Pseudotsuga menziesii. Classification (NCBI taxonomy): domain Eukaryota; kingdom Viridiplantae; phylum Streptophyta; class Pinopsida; order Pinales; family Pinaceae; genus Pseudotsuga; species Pseudotsuga menziesii. The sequence goes on along the minus strand of LPNX011044817.1, from coordinate 93,478 downwards.
GTGTAATTTCATGAAGGAGTTCTTGCCAATCATCTCCAAATATGGAGAGAGAATCATTGGTGCACTTGATGGATTCTATAAGGAATGCATCAACCATCATCTTAGTAAATTCATAAAAGGTATGCATCTCTTCAAACATCATCATGCCACTTCACTTCATTTACTTCAACAATATGTACAGATAGATTTCATTACTCTTGCTCCCCCTATAAACATGCTTCTTTTTAAGTCACACATGCCAAATTTGTAACCTCTGATTTTAAAATTCATCCTTGCGTTGATTTTCTTATGTCAATGTTTGCAATCCGATCCTAGGACCTGTTACTATGCTTGGAGTAGTCACCTTTTCTTCCTGATTCCACTCTCCAAACTCCGTGGACTCAAGGTGTATTAATGTATTTGAAAGACCTTATGTTTGGCTTGCCATATGGAATCCATATTCCATGCACTAATCTACTTCATTCATATTAAGCAAATCATTCTTTTTCACCCATACCTGAGAGTGTCCTTGACTGTGACCACTTGTCCTTTGGGATTCAAAAATTCCTGTAATATTTTTCTTCCAAGGTTCATTGGATCTCCTTGTAGGTGTGTGTGAAGGACTCCTCATCAATTGTCTTCTTGGACTTTCACAATTTTGGGCTTTATGACCAAAGCCACTACAATTGTAGCATCTCATGGTGTGGCAATTTGTAGCAACATGGCCAATGAGATTACAAGTCCAACATCTGACTGTATTATTAGGACTTCCACCACATATTCTTCCATGAAATGTACAGTCCATAGCCTTGTGGCCAAAACCATTACATGAATAGAAATAAACATTGAATCTATATTCATACTTGGATGCCTAGATCCACTTTGAAGATGTATCTTTCCTGAACTTGTTCTGAGGAGTAGGGCTAACTCCCTGATATCCTCCACGTTTTTTGAAGTCGTTTTGAGGTATGTGAGGAGCAGCTTGTCTTTCATCTTTGGAGAATGATGGATTTTATAAAGTCTTCTGAGGAGTCTTTTAGCACTCAGAATTGTACCCAAGGTTGTAGAAGGTAAATCCCAAGGAAACAAAATAACCACTTTAAGAAAGGAAGCTAGATTCCTCCTTTCTAGAGAGGGATCTCTCACAAATTTTTAACAGGGCCAGATATAAAAATAAAACAAAATTTAGATTGAATTGGTGGTTGAAACAGGGAAAGCATAAATTGGGATATGGAGTCACAAATATCCTGAATTACAGAATAGTTTGCAGGTGAAATTCTATAAAGGAAATGTAGTATTCAGTTACAGTCAAATAGCAGTTTGTCTAGTGATAAAGAAGGAACAAGAATATTCCATCAACACAGAGCTCCTAAAAGATGAATTTTGCATCAACTTTGGAGGGAAAGATTGGTGGATACTTGAAACAATAGCCATAGCATAATAATAAGAATTCCGAACTATTACACACTTATTCCATATATGAAGAACACATAATGGTGATTTTAACAGGAAAGACATGCACAGGGGAAAGGAAATAACAGATTGTAACTACGGAATACACATGAATCTTTGTAGCAGCAAGCCAACATTCATCTCCGCAATTTTCTTAATGATAAATCACAAAATGCATAACACAAAATTAGCACGGGTTCTAACTCTGTCTTCCTCTATTGAGGGTATATTTATAGCTTCATAGGCTCCCGAGACCAACCTCGAAACATAGCCAAAAATATTTGTAGCATGAAAATGAAAATATTCACTACATAATTTGAGGTCAAAATCCGATGGCTACCATGTCTGAAATTCGACACTAACCTGTCAGGTATTCGACACATACACTTTTTTTGTCGTCGGTGGCATAACGTTGGATCTCCGACTGTCGACTAATAAGGTTCGAAGCTCTGATAGACCATTGTGTCGCATATTCGACCATTATTCCTTCCGAAGTGCCAACCAAAATTGCATAAACCATCAGAAATCCGACGTCCTTCGACCCCTGAAGCATCGACCGTCCGATGGACAAAAGTGTTTGAGAAATGGTGGTGTCGTCGGTTTTTAATTCAGACAGTGTCGGTACTCTGACGCACTCTGACATTAGAAGAGTCAGCCTTCCAATGCAATCTGACACGTTAATTGTTGGTCGTCCGACGGGAGGAAGCGTCGGAGTCATGGCACGACCGTCGGATGGGTTGACCGGAGTGTTGAAAGAACGTCGTAAAAGAAACGCCTGTTGATGGATTTAAAAAAAAAATCCAAATATTTCACTTACGACCACATGGTTTCAGCCTAGAATTTGACTACTGAAGGAAGCCTGGTAGAAACCTAGAGGATTCTATGTCAAGTATATATTTCATCCTTGCACATATAGTTATCACAACTACTTTACTCTTAGCTTTACTTTTCGCAAAATAGAAAACCCAATATCCTCAAGAGAAGCACCCTCCTTTCTATTTATGGAATAAGGAAGAGAGTAATTACAAGCAAACCTTGTACTAAGTCTACAAGTGGACCACTTAACAAGACAAAGTCCAATCTAACCAATCCATGAACACTTTAAGAGAATGTTCCTTAACTAGAGACATTACATGTGCTAAGGGCAGGTGATTACATCACAACTTCATGGTAGTGTGAACCACATGTACAAAGGTCATGTAATCCCATGCCCGCATGTTCCAACTTACCCACTTAGAAATGGCCTATGTGACTTGGCTTTCGAGAGAGTCGGAGAAAGGTTTCTTGCAATCAAGTTTTCCTAGTTGAACACAATGCAGTGCTTCTCTGGGTGAGACTATTAGTTGGAAAGTGGAATGAAGCAGTCCCCATACACTGTCTGTGTCCCTCACCTCCATTTTGAGTTGACTAAAGTTCTAAAGGGTGGTATTTTATAACATGATTAAGATGAAATGGGTCTAAAGAATTGTGTTTATCCTTCATATGCATTGTTCTAATTGTATAAGTATTTGCATAAGTTTCTCCCTGTATAAGAAAGAGCTCTCATGCAAAGAGTGCTTTACATCCCCAATCTTAATAAGTGATGATGGAGGACATTAAACCTGTAGAGTCTCTAAACAGAGGGGACCAAAGGAAACAACTAAGATAAAAAATTAATAGAAATAAAATTGCTGACCAAGAGGCATTCAATACTTTTAGAATAGTCTAGCTTTGCTCAAGGAAGGGATATATAATAAGATTAAATCCTACAAATACATAACCACTTCATATAGCAAAGAGACAAAGAAACAACAGAGTATGTTACCTTAAATCATTATTAATAATGTATAGTGGATATTTAACTTCACTCTTGCAAATTCCAAACAACTAGTAGAATAGTACAGTAGAATAGTCTAGCAAACTTCCAGGGGATCAATACTTGTTTTTAGAATTATAGTCTTAGGGTAAACAGTAAATGGTAGATATACCTCATTTGGCACAATTGCTACTTTGAAATTTCCTTCAAATTCTGGTTTTGGAGTGTACTCCAAGTCTTCAATGCCCCACCCCTACACACTCAGGAAACAAATGAAAAGGAATTGGAAAACTAAAGAAGAGCAACGATGTTCATAACAATCAATGCAACATCAATCTGCAAACAATAAAAATCCCAAAACATCGCTGAAAGAAATCCCAAAACAAAGGATAGGCTGACCAATGGGCATAAAACAATGCCAAGTGTTTTTACCTCTCGATTTTTAATAAGATAGCCTTGCCCATCCACCATGTGTGAAATCATCATTATCATGTCATATTCGGCATCAAGGAACTTGAAAGGAAGCTTGGTTGTCTCTATATCAAAAGCACACACACGAACTTCAGCTCGTTGAAGAAGATTTGCTCTATTTTCCAAGGTAACCTTTGAAGAGTCCACTTTAACAGTGTACCATTGTCCACATCTTGCATCTGCAGGATTGCAAAATCCATAAACAAGTAAAGAATGAATGTTAGTTTTCTGGTATATAAAAACTCTTGCTGCAAAGGCTGTTGAATGTGGACTTATGATGTAGAGACAAGCCATTCTTTGTTCAAAAGCATCTTGAAAACATTGAATGTGGACTTATGATGTAGAAACAAGCCATTATTTGTTCAAAATCATCTTGAAAACATAAAATGAAGACATGAGTGTGTTGCGAAAATAAATGCATCCTGCTACAATTGACCAAGTATTCAAACAATCTATCTCCGAAGCTATCATGCCCAACCATTTATATAAACATGTTATATAACATCTATCATTTACTAATTCAATTCAAGTAACTGAGTTCTTTAAAATCCTCAAGCAACATTAAATGACACTCAATTGCTTAATCTAATCAAGGAATTTAAAATATAATAATCTAACATAAATTATGTAAGCAAAAAATTATAATTAGTAAGAATATATCACCTGATAAAACATGGATAACCAAAAATACTATGTATATAAGGCCATCGATCTAATCAAAACTCCATTTATTTCCTCTTAACTATGGAAATTTTTCTCAACGTTATCTGCACCAAGTTCCAATGGAGGAGTCAAATAGCAATAGTGAAAATTACACAGTAAAAATATAGAAATAGATGTTTTTTAATGTATTCTTCCTTACCATTCATTGAGCTCCTCTCTGTTTCGAGAATAATTTAATATTCTCTACTAAACAACACCAACGACGTGAAGGAGGAAGCTCTTATGGCCCCTCCCCCCTCTCACATCACTCTCAACTCCCCAAACCGAATGCCTATACTTGCAAATAACAATTTATTTTACTATTTCACAATGCAAATAACAATGCATCTACAATGCAAATTATTTCACTCAATAGTTGAAAAATGATTTCATTAAATCATTCTTTATAACATTCATTAAACCATTCAATCATTCAACAGCTGAAAAAACCATTCATTAACTCATTCATTAAAACATTAATTTAGTAAATGGCAGAAAAAAATATCAGTAAACAATTCAATAAAGCATTCATTCATAAAACAAAGGAAAAAGCATTAATTTTTTTTTATAAATAATAATTACTGAAAATTTGTTTAGTCACTTCCTTTTTACTTTTCTTCTCTTTAAATATTTAGTTAGAGTCACATCTTCGGGAATCTGATCATCGGTATCCCTACTAGTCTGCTCAGAAGGTTGAACTTCAGGCGTGGGGCGATGAATTTCTGCAATAATGTCAAAATATTTCATTAATATATTTATATTTTGATAAATACGAGTAATTCATTAAAAAAACATTACGAATGTGTGTTTTTACCTGCCATGTGCACATCAACATGTTCAACATTATCTCGTACTGGCCCAACCTGTTCTGTGTTATGATCTGCAGCTACATGCTTTATAGTTGAATTGTGTAGAATTAGAATTAATGTTCATCATTTGCAATGGTCTATAAAAAATAGTAGCACATTAATAAATTCATTACCAGGATGAGAAGCATGATCTTCATTTGGTTGGTCATGTATTTCATCCTCGACATGAACGGGATCGTTACTTTCCTGCACAAAAAGGAATAAATAATTTACGTTAATTTATTTATAAGGAACAAATTGAATGAGCATTAATAAATTATCATTAAACTATACAGTTTTCACATACCTGGGCACCAGATGGATCAGCAGAAGATCATGCAGTATTCAAAGACAAGCTTCTCCAGCATTCAACAACGACGTCAAAGCCATGTTCGAAGCCAAGATTCATGTAATCCGCACTAGGCAATTCTTTGAACTGGTCGGCCTTCATATTTGCATGATGTCATTAATTTTAAAGCCTTTTGTCAGAACAAAACAAAAATAATAATCTATATGATATTTGGGTGCGGATTCAGGTTTTGCGATACTTACATATCGGGCTGCCAAGTTGGAGTAACCACCAGGCCCAAGCTTGTGTTGGCCAATTTTTTCAATTCTTGCCTTTGTGGCCTTAGATGTGTCCGAGAGCCTAATTAAGTTTTTAAATAAATTAGTCTATGTACCAAAATTGATATAAAAACTAGTAATAATAAGGCTTACCACTACATTTTGGAATGAATTGCATACCTCCCTGTTCCACCTAGTGGTATCTTTCCTGATTTTCTCAGGCCCTTCTCTTTTCCATCTTCCACTAAGGATTTCCACTCCATAGATGGAATCATTGGAGGGCGCTCATACCTAAGGTTCTTTTCTAGGTGAACCCTATATTGGTCTCAGACAATCTTTAGATGTTTTCCAGCCTTCTGTAGTACCTTTGATGTATCAAAGGTATATTTTTCGAACAGACTAACCAAGCGATTAGTCAGATCATCCTTTAAAGCTTTTGGCTGCTTGTTCCACATTGTGTAGATGGTGGGCCCGAAGATCTCCAAGGCCAAATCATATAGATGTTTATAAAATATATCATTTCCTGCAAAACATTATTTCCATCATTAGTGAACATTACAAAATATTATCGGTATATTAGACACAAATTATAAAAAATAAATTGAACAATCTATAATGACCCGGGATCCTCTCTATCTTTATTGGAAGTAGTTCTTCATTCACCAAAAATGTACACTTTATTGAACCAGTGCTAGTCACACGAGAAGATCCAGGAAATGCTTCCACATCTCTATCTAGCCCTGCATCCACCCCTTCTTCTACAACATCTGTTGTGGGTGGGGCACCATCGGCTTCACCCTCCGCTGCCCTCGACGGTGTCACAGAGCGTGTTGCCGATTGTTCAGTGGACAATATGGGAGCAACATGTGGTGTATGTGGAGTGGTTTGGTCATTGGTACCAACATTGCCTTGACCACCACTGATAATCTCCATAGCACGCTTTAAATTAAACCCATTGCATTATAAGTTCAACAACATATAAAATCAAATATTATAAAGTTTTTATAAATGAATTTACATTTTTATTCGATAACTTACGTCCAGTTGTTTACGTTGCTGTAACAACAATTGAAGCCTTTGTTCGATCCCTTATGTTAGTGGAACTGCCAATGTCATATGAACCGGTTCCTCATTTTGTTTTTCCTTTGTCCTTTATAGCACCCTCAATGGGTCTGCAGACTCTCTAATTTCACTATCTCTCATCAACTGAGAGACCTCATTCTATAAAGATTTTTGAGACACCGTTTCATAAACGGAATCCCCTGTCTGCAATTGGAATATATAAAAAATTGCTTAGTCTTTGAAAATATAGTGTGTGCAAATAATTATATTAGGGATTACATCTAGGATTATTTGACGCCTAGCCGAGGGTGTGGTCTGATCAACAGATGGGGATTTACCTCGATCAACCACCTACAAAAAAAGTAGAGAACATTATCACAATGAACGCAATATGTATAAGCTAACAAATACAGAACAAAAACAAAAATAAACACTATGCTACATGTTTTATATGTGTAAATTTTTGAAGTATTTAGAATGTGGAATTACATTTAGGTTAAATGGTGGCCTTGAGTCTCCAGTCGTCTGATCAATAGTTGGGGAGTTTCCCTGGTAAATCTGCAAAAAAGGTAGACAACATTACCATCATGAACGCAACCATAAAAACGAAAGAATACATAACAAAATAAACATAATGCGTCACGATAGACATGTTTACGATTTCAAAGTATTTGAAATGGAGAATTACATTCATGTTTGGCTGTTACCCTGATGCTGTAGTCGGTTGATCAATAGTCGGTTGGCTTCCCTGATCAACACTCTGCATGGAAAATCAATAATATTATATAAACGAACCTAATATACTAATGAAAATACATAACAACGTATCTATATGTCCATCCTAAAATTTAATATTACATTGGCAATATTGATGTATACTTGCTGCCTTGACTCGGGTCGACAAACATCTACGGAGATGGAGGTGCCCCTGAGAGAACCCTGCATAAAAAACATACTAAAAGTTACATAAGGAAACATGAAATTAAGTAGATAATTTCAATTATATGCTAACAAAAATTCCTATAGACGTTAAAATAATTAATAAAAGGACTTATAAATTGTTTGTTGTACCACAACCATACTAACATTGTTTGTATCTACACGGTTCAAATTATAATCAATAAGCAGTTCTTTGCCAGCAACTATTGATTTAATTGCACATACAAAGACATGGTTTCCTTCATGCGACTCAAATATGCAGTTGGGTTGCTTTAATGTAGACCCTGGTTGTAAACTGTTTATAAACCCCGCAATATTACCGGTTGTTTTTGGCCTTCCGTCCATGTACATGGTTGCTCCTTTATTTTGAGCTTTGTCTTTCAGTGGTATATAATTCGCTGACAATCCATATCTACGCATAATTCGTGTATATTGGACCAGGCGCATCCAATCACTGTAGTTGTAACAGGGTCCAACATACTCCATCAATTCTGTACATCTACCATATCCAACCTTTATGCCGTCCATGCAAAACAAGCCCAATCCATGCAATGAGGACGGTGCAATTCTATATATCCTCTCATTCACACAAAAATCAGTGTTTACTTTAGGAAGATCGCTAGGCACCCATTGTTTCACTAGGTGTTGGTACCTTAAGGGCATGTCGATGTCTCCCACTATCTCATCATCATAGGAACATGACCCCCCTCCTTGGAGAAAAAAATTCATACATTTGTCGAATTTTCTTCTGATCTTCTGACATCTAGTTGATCTAGCCCGTGTAGACCTACTGGATGTCTCACTTTCCTCTAGCCTTCCCAAACTCCCTTCCTTGGAGGAAGATAGTTCTAAAAAACACCTGTTTGGTTCTACCTGCACCGTGGCAAAAAAAAAATTTGGCATAAGCATAGCAAAATACCAACAAAAAAACGTGGAAAGACTTGGAAGAAAAAAAACTTGGAAAGACTTGTAAGCCAATAACTTGTTAAAGAAAAATCTTGTCAAGAATGAGTTTGGTTAATAGGTGTGGGAATTTGGTAGCCCTAAAAATTCTAATGTATGCCCCTCTTTTGGTTACATACAAGTCTCCATTCTAACTTATTGCTTGCATTGCCTTTTGCTAACATGAATTGGGTAGGATTCATAAGCTTCAAATGTATGCTTGTGGCCATTGTACTTTAGCCTTTCAACGTTTTCAAGCTTGAGACGATATGTTATGCATATGCATCACATATAACACTGCAATTTATGCCAATATATGTCTATACAAAACCTGGAGGTTCTCTTTTAATGGACTTTCTCCTTCAAAGAACATATCTCCTTTAAGTGGTTTTTAGTTTTCCCATGAATGATTTTGTGATGTTGTAGATGATTTTAGTTTTAGAGTGGATGTTTTAACCTTTGCGCTACTCTGAAGTGCATAAGCCAACACTTCAGAGGCATATTTCCCAGTGGTGGTGAAGAGCGGACATTTCCAGATCTGGCTAGTTGGCACGTTAAATACATTTATACCAGTCTGTAATATTTGCTGATTTATTCCTTTTAGCTTGTCTTGATGATGCTTGTTTTCCCATATTAATTTTTAACCCTAAGGCAACGCTAACTTGTTTTCCCATACTAATTTTCAACCCTAAGGCAACCCTAAGGAGTACAATTGATCAACTTCATAGGAATATTGGACAAACATTCAAAGGTAACACCTCTAATCTAGGAATCTTGACTACATCCACATCACTAACCTTCAACAAACTGAGAATTCAAGTCTAATACTGAAGTAGCTAATCCAAAGAAGAAATAAATAAGAGAGATCAGTAATATGAGGGGATCATCCACCTCAATCATCCAAAGGATGTCAATAGCAACATCACATAAAATACTCAAGTGCTAAGGGCTAGAAAAGCTAGAAAGTGCCCTAACCAGTACATTCACCATCAGTGAATTCAGTAAACTGAAAATGGCCTGAAGCCAAGGTTAATGCTTCTTTGGATAAGCTATCAGCCTTAATATTTTGTTCTCTGAATATGTGAACTGATTTTAGCTGGATGAAGTAAGGTTCCATATCATGGATACGTTGACACCAACCATCAAGTGCAAGTAAAGTTAGTTATGATCTTCTATTGAACCAATTAATGATGGTTGTGGAGTCACCATGAATGTGCAGAGTGAGAAGGACCATGGATTTAGCACAATAAAGCAGAGTACATAAAGCAAGTAGTTCAAATTTGGTGTTTGTACTCAGACCAACACCCAATTTGAAGCAAAAATAGTGGTCCTGGGTGATCAAAAGATGAACACCTATACCACCAATTTGATTGGCTGAAGCCCCATCAAAGAAGATGTAGGTACAATTATCGAAATAGTTTATTTAATCAAACTCGGAGGTTGGTTGGAGTGGAATAATGAGTATGGGCCTCCTCCTAAGGTCGAGTTTAATGGTCGTGCTGCGAACACACCTAGCAGCTCTTCATCTGGCGGAGAAAACAGAACCCTACTCTTGGTTCCAGCTGTCTAATTTTCCAGTGTGTTCTGCACTGTGTTCGGGGACGGTATACCGGTAATTTCCGGTGAGGAGAAGATGTTGAGCTCTTGCTGCCATGGGTCAACAGAGTTGTCTACCATGTCTACTGGACCTACTCCCAAATTCACAAAAACCTCCAAATTGAACTGAACTGTCCAAAACGAAATGATTCGCGACAATGTCCAAATACACTTGTCATTTTATTATTATATATTATATGTATTTTATTATTATTTTATATTATATGTATTTTATTTTTATTATATGTTGTTGTATATTATATAAATTGCCATAATAGTATTAGGATATTTTTATTGGCTTCTTTTGCTTGAAAGTTGAACTACCTAAAAGTACACAGATCTCATCTAGGACCCTTTAAGATTCATAATAACAACTATTGTTATAGGATTTTATTCTCTAAATGAAACACCAAAACCATACTTATCAGTTAATATTTGTGTAGGGATGTTTTTTTGATCTTTCCCATAATTTATGATACTAATGGGATTGTATGCAAAAATTTATGTATGCCCTAAGAAATCTTATGTATGCCCCTCTTTTAGTTACATACAATTCTCCATTCTCACTTATTATTGCTTGCATTTCCTTTTCCTAACATTGCCTTTTCCTTTTACTGGCCTAACTCCTTTTCAACAATAATAGTTGCAGATTTAATCAAGTGTTTTTCTACTGAGGTGGATGAGTCAACCGAGTTGACCCCCAACCAACCTAACTCGGCCTTTGAAACGATTGGAGTGACAAGTTTGGTACCGAACCAAGCAAATCAGGGTATGACTGAATAGATCGGTAACAAAATGGTCAATTCGTCCCAATCCATATTAAATTGACCAAGTGAATGTGGGAATGCACAGGTCACACACATGACACTTCAATTCAAAAAACAAATTAACCTAGAAATATAAACATCTAGACTCTCAACCTACTTCATTGTCGAGTCAATTAGGTTTGTAGGATTCCTATACATCATAACACTATTTGGAGTAAAACACAACTTGCTTTGTGATGCAGGAGCATAGGCTCATGGAAACGAATTCATCCATGGCTTGATCAAAGTCATATGAATTGAGAGACCTAGGGTATCAACACTTGTAAATTCTTTTATCTTGATTAAAAATTGAATAATCTGGAAGAGGACACTTGTCCTTTCCACTTGTAAATGTTTGGATAAGAGTTGTTAGTTTGTTAGTGAGTCACTGATGACTCGTAGGGGCCAGTTGAGTTTATTAAGGACTCTGTTCCTTAATTATAGGATCTGTAAACAGCATTATAATAGAATTGGAGGTTTATTTAATGCAGATCCAAATAATTTAGTTAGGTAGCTTAGGTTAGCTCGAGGAGATTTTTGTTAGATCATTTTGAGGTGAGGCAGCTTGCAGAAGCTTGGGTAGCTCGAGAAGGATAGAGAGGGAAGAGAGAAACTAAGGGTTTGCCTGAAATTCACTTTCTGAATAGGGTTTTTGTAAAACTAAGGTCTGCATAGAGTTATGGAAGTTGGTGCCTACATCACCTGCCAAGCATGTAATATCTCTCATGAAATGGACCAGCTTAATGAGTAACCTTCAAGCTTGTAATATCTCTCATGAAATGGTGTATAAAATAGTTTAAGCATGCTTCAAATGATGCCTCAATGAGAAACCTCCTATGGAGTGGATGTTTTAACCTCTGTGCATCCACGTTGAGCTAATGCAAATCCAAAATTTCTATACTTTGGCTAAAAACACAGTCTCCATTTTAACGCCAACACAGAGCATACGATGGCAAGCCAATGGGATGCGGCACCATTGCTACAATGGCGTAGCCCATGGCATAACGCCCTAATATCTAGAAGCTTTCCCGACTTAATTTACAAAAAATAAAATCAGAGTGTCATGCATACTCCCAAACCCAAACCATTATTAATGCACAGAGTAAATCCCACAGGATGAAAGCCACGAATCGAACCCAGTAAGTCAGCAATTCAAAATGAAGCATTAAATCTACTACACAGTCCCAAATATTTACCCAGTATAATATTTTATAAACATTGAATGAAATCGTATATACCAAATCACATTGCCGTCCTTACATAAAAGCCAACGCGCAATGTATTTACATAGTGAGGCACGAAACCTCTTTTACAACAGTCAAACTATTAAAAATGTTAAATGGCAAAGTCGTGAGCTATGGAACCATTACAAGTAATGGTGCAGCCATGGCCCAAAGATGCCAAACCTCCCAACAAGAGTCCATTAAAAACCAGAGCAAGCTACATTATAAACCTCGAAGGCAGAGTCAACAAGTGCCACACGAAACCCCAACCCAGTAAAGTTTTTTAACTCAGAAATGCCCAGAACGAGAGGAGGCAAGTAAATATTGCTAGCATGCTTACCATGGCCGTGAAGAATAAATCCCAAATCGATAGTGTAGCCTGTGCAAACCCCAGAGCGCCTTCGCGTTCACCTGCAGACAAACCAATGATGGCATGAAAAGCATGATGATGCCATGGAGTATACAACGAAGCAATGCATTTTTACACAGAGTCGATCTAGCTTACCTGCGAATCGATGGGGTTGTCTCCCTTCTCCAAATGCGCAGAGGCCACACTAAACAAAAATTCCAAAAACCATATTGCACAAGTAGCTGGTGACCATTAACGCATGATAAAACTCTTAGCTGGTGACCATTAACGCATGCACAAACCCTCACCATAGTTTATGGAATCAACATTATACCATATACCAACCAAGTCATATGTTAAACCCTCTATCCTATGGTTTCGTCACCCTTTAAATATCAGCGCAGACTTAGTACTTAGGACATGGTATTTATACCATAGTCTCCCAACCTTATGGTAAGAGCAGTCCTTAACACTATCATACAGTATTTACAATGTTTATCAAGCCTATTTGTGCAAAAATAGAGAAATTGCGTAATTACATCTATAGATGCGCTACAAAATGAATGATCACTATAATAACGACTCACAGATACGATAGGGGGTGAGGCGCGAAGCCCTATTCTAAGTTCATGGCCTGAACAATGAGTTTCTCATTTGTAAGGTTAGAAGGTTTGTAAATTGAATCCCTGAATAACCCACTAAATGAGGAAGGGTCCGTCTGCATTCAAGCTTGTCCCACAAAGGAGCAAACATCACATCGCACACAAAAAACCCTTGTCACCCAAAAACCCTTGTCACAAAAAACATTATATATTATATGTTATTTTATATTATATGTATTTTATTTTTTTTATATGCTATTTTATATTATATAAATTGCCATAATAGTATTAGGATATTTTTATTATATCCTAACTTGAATAAAGAACCTTCACATTAATGAGGTAAGAACCATCTACATAACGACACATCCCTATCTTGGATAAATGAAAGTATATATTTTAAGGATGATTGAAAAGTTGAGCATGTGAGCTTGTGAGCATGGTGGTGGTGATGATGATGATGATGATGTTGATGATGATGATTATGATTATGATGTTCATGTCGATGATGATGATGTTGTTGATGATGATGTTGATGATGTTGTTGATGATGATGATGATGTTGATGACAACGATGACATTGATGATGATGATGATAATGATTGTGATGACGATGATGATGATGATCTTGATGATGATGATGATGATTATCATCATCATGAGGATGGCGATGAAAATGATGATGATGACAATGACGACGAAGATGATGATGATGATGATGATGAAGATTATGATGTTGATGTTGATGATGACAATGATGATGTTGATCGTGAAAATGATGATGATGATGACAATGGTGATGAAGATGATGATGGTGGTGATGATGAAGACGATGAAAATGATGATGATGATGAAAATGATGATGACAATGATGATGTCGATGATGACAATGATGATGATGAAGATGATGACAATGATTATGATGATGATGAAGATGATGACAATGATGATGATGATGACAATAATGATGTCGATGATGACAATGATGATGATGATGATGATGATGACGATTATTATGATGTTGATGAAGATGATGATTATGATTATGATGATGATCATGATTATGATGATGATGATGATCTTGATGATGATGATGATGATTATCATCATCATGAGGATGACAATGATGAGGATGTTGATGATGAGTATCATCATCATGAGGAAGACGATGATGATGATGACGATGATGATGAAGATGATGCACCATTTGTATCATCATCTGTGTCAACATTGTAAGGATTGGACATATCATCATCGTCATCATCATCAATCACGCTCATCGTGTCATTGCTGGAATAATCTTCAACGACATTGTCTGCTACATCATTTGATTCAACTATTCCTTGGACATCTTCTATTGGATCATCATCATCAGCTAACTCAAGTTTATCATGCTCTTTGTCATCATATTCTTCTTCCAAAGAACCCTATTCATTACCATCATCTAGGTTATACTTTATTGGCCTTCCCCTTGGATTGTGTCTCACAACAAACGACCAACCCGCTTTACCTGGAACCTCCGAGTAAAATACTTGTTCACATTGGCTTGGAAGAACATAGGGCTCTGTTCCTAGCTCAAACAACCTTGTGTTTACCATGGTAAATCCATTATCATGTTCAATAATAGTTCTATTGGGATCATGTTGATTCAATCGTAACCTGTACCATTTGACAATGAATAGAACTACCTTAAAGGATTTGAAGTCACACTGTATAATATCTTCCAAATACCCACAATATCAATTTTCTAAGACTTCTGGATGTCTTTCAGTTCTAGATGAAACATTGGTAACCTTAAAGACAGTCGAAACCCCAGAATATGATGTTTTCTTTGTTTCATCCAGTTTTTTGATCTGATATCTACCTCCATTACAGACCATAGCCTTATGGTGTTTTACCTACAATAAGAAATACATGAAAAAAATTACACAACCAATCAGTCCTTATGCAACAATACATGGAAAAAAAGAACATGTACGTCAATAAGTATCAAACAAAATAAAAGATTTAGAGGGATATTTGATTAATTATATACTTGCCATTTTATCTTTTACACCATATGCCAAATCGATTTCCCTTTCTGTTAGATTGTTATCTCCATTGCGTTGTGCTTCTTTTACCAATGAACCCACACCTTCCCATGATATTCCATTACCCGATTGTGCGCATTGTTCAATCCATACCTTCATCCAGTCAAGATTGTTTGCGATGTATAAATGAATTGCATCCCATTCTCGACCAACTGTTTAATGACAATAACCATTAAAATCAAATAAAGGTGTAAATATCCTGAACAAAGATGTATATGCTCTTAATTGAAGCAATTATGACTAGAAAATACAATTAGAATATGAAGGATATATTAAAAATCCAGTAGCTAATAATTACCTTTCAGCTTCCTCAATATACCTTTCCCCTTCAGTTGCTCCCCTTCAAATTTGTTATTGGAGCCTGGATCACAAATGCGACGTAAATTGATCTTTGACGCTAAAATAGGAAGATATTCAATAACATACAACATGTTTTGGTATACCATATATCCTTCCATCATAGAACCCTCCAGATGTGCTAGTTGTCTCACCAAACCCTTCATAAATTTCAAGTGCCTCTCAACCATCCACATGGACCTTGAGTGCACAGGTCCACACAACTCAATCTCCTCAACTTGGTGTATGAGGTAGTGTTCCTGTGCATTGAAAAATGCCGATGGTAGATGCTTCTGCATTTCACACATGAGACAAGGAATTTATCTCCTCCAATACTTTATATTTTATTTATGGATTTCTTTAGATGTCAACCATCTACAAGTGATGCAAACCAATAACGATATTTAACAAAAAATAAACATTAAATTACAATATGTGCTGAAATAGTGCACAAAAAAAACAAATATAAATTATTATACGGAGAATTAAAGAAACACTAAGCACATGCAAGTAATCGCTAGTTACCTCATGTATTTACCAAGATTATATATAATTTGTTTGACATTGTTGTTGAAGTTGTCTGGGAGAGAGAGAGGTAGAACATACTCTATCAATATACAAACCACGCCATTTATTAAAAAAAGAGTATACAAACAAGAAAAAATTATATGGACATAACAATAATAATTACCTTGATGAAGACATGCCAATCATGTGTTTTGACCCTCGCAAAATCACCTTTTTTAGTTATGATATTCTTCAAGTTTGCACAAAAACCGATGGGAAATTTAATTTTCCACATTACTTCTTTGACAACATTGCTTTGTTGCTCCGTAAACATCCATGGAATTGAGTTTATATTAACTTGTTCTTCGTTGGTATGAAATTGGATGACGTCTTTCATTGCATGGTTGCTTTCTTGAATGTCTTTGCACACTTTCACAACTTTATCTTTCTCACTCCTTAGCTCTAGTAGTCACCATAAGGTTTCAGTAACATTCTTTCCAATATGCATTGTATCAAACAAATGAGCAATTTGTAGGTGCTCATAGTAGGGCAACCTACTGAATTGAATAGGATAACTTTTCATTCCTCATGGAAGACCATTAATGCCTTCATGATCACGATGGAAATCATGAATATTAGTTTATAATTAATAAATTACATCATAAATCAAATATGGTCACTA
>LPNX011044817.1:29628-76432 GCA_001517045.1 Pseudotsuga menziesii | reverse complement strand
AATTCATATACGATGATCCATACGTACCATGATGACGATTTCTATTGTATTGCATCTTCCAAAGGTGAGGTGTCATTCTTCGTGGTTTTAATGCAGTCTCTTGCTTCCCATTGAAAAGATTTCTTTCAGTTGTTCTATACCTATGATTCTTAGAGAGGAAATGCCTATACTCATCAAACACCTCCTTTCTTAAGCTTTTTGAACGTCGAGATTTTATCTTAGGACCACAAACTGGACATCCAAATTTACCCTTTGTCTGAAGACCTACAATATTTACATATGGAATATCTATGTCAAATATAATCATTTATAAAATATTCTAACTACTCCATATCATTAAATGCAATTAAAGTGGAACTTAAAATTACAAACCACAAAATGAAGTTAACCCAGGGGCATCGTGTATTGTCCATACAACCATTGCATGGAATTGAAATTGCCTTTGTCATATTGGTCTAGATACTTTATAAATAGTTATGCTATTCCATAACTTCAGTAGCTCATCTATAAGAGGTTTGATGTATACATTCATATCTTTGACTTGGAACTTACTTGATTCATAATTTGAAGAACATATAAAATATATCATTATGAGAACCATTAAGATATATAAACCATGCAGAAGAGTAAAATAATAGATATATATATGAAATTAAGATACATATTACGACAAATGAGATGTCACAACTACATTATAAATAAAATAGTTTTCGTCAATAAAACTTGGAATAATCATCAACAACATTATGTGCTCCCTCTTTATTGACAACCATGGAGGAATGTTATTTTTGATAACAACCAGCGTAGATCCAAATCCTAGGCTCTATCAAGCGTCGAGATGGATCAAATATCTCGAGGTGCAAACCTCTTCTTAGGTATCCATTGATTTGATTCAAACCAAAAGAAACATCTTTTTATTTAAGGTCCACATATAATTTTATTTTATTAATATTTAATATTATTTATGGCCGACATATAATATTTTTTATTTTTTTAGGAATGAACATTGCATCATTTCCCAACAAATGGTTTTAAAACCATATGCAAGGCCCTCCTACAGTCATGGGTTGTTTAAGAGGCCTTGCACATGGTCTTAAAACCATTTGCAAGGACCTCCTAAACCATGTACAATAAAACCATGGGTTGTTTAGGAGGCCTTGCACATGGTTTAAAAGCCATGTGTGAAGCCTCCTAAACCATGTACAATTAATCCTAAACCATGTACAATAAAACTATGGGTTGTTTAGAATGCCTTGCATGTGGTTTCAAAACCATGTGCAAGGCCAACATTTTTTTTGAGATAATTCAATTTTGTGTTTTTTTTTACCCACATATTTTTTACAGATAATTAAATTTTTACTTTTTTATTGTATTGTTAGGTAGGAATATTACAACATCTCCCCCACATTAGATTGTTTTTGTGGCCGACATTTATTTTGGCCTATTAAAAATTTATTTTTTATTAATAAAAATAACGTTACGAAAGTGATATTATTTTTTATTGTGTTACAAAATCTCTCCCATAATATTCACTATCACTATTATTTTTTGCTGACATGTTACAAATGTTACATCACTTTACAATATCTCTCCCATAATATTCACTATCACTATTTTTTTTGCCGACATGTTACAAACGTTAGTAACGTTACATCACGTTACAAGATCTCCCCCATACTGGGCTGTAGAGCACCTCTCGGTGCAAAAATAGGCCACACTGTGTAAATGGATTTCATCTGTGCAAATGGATTAACACCATCTGCTACCAAAGAAATCCTAATATTACGTGGTTCTTCTTTAAAGTGAGGCCACTTTTCCTCAATATCTCTAAAAGCAATACCATCTGTAGGCATTCGGATAACATCATCTTGACTTCTGTTCCTGGCATGGTAATCCATAAATTGCACTATGTTTTTGCACCTGAACAGTCGTTGCAAACATGGAATGATGGGAATATAACGAAGAACCTTCTGAGGCACCTTTTTTGTTACTTTATCTGTACGATATCTACTTACATGACATTCCGGACATTCTGTTTCAAATTCATGCTGATTATAATATATAACATGGTCATCAGGGCATGCATGAATTGCTTCATAATGCATTCTAATCTCTTTCATGATGGAAGATAAATCTCGAAACGTACGAGGTAAAATATTTGATGGTGGTAACAAAAAATCAGCTATCAAGCTACAAAAAAAAATTGTTAATGTAATAAATAAATAATATTAACGAAACACGGCTCATTCGTACGATGATCAATAATGAGGTAACAATACAATTATTAGAGGAATGCAAATAAACTTTATCATGATCCTATATATGTGATGGATTATTTTAAATACCTTAGCATACGTGTGATTGCAATGTTTGAAAGACCATTCATAACCTTCAAGTTCATTATCAACAATATAGTAGAGAGAAGATTTGTTTTGGAGCCTTCATAAAGGGGTTCATATGCCTTATCGAGAAGAGGTATATCGTGAACATCATCAAAGTCATCATCATTTTCATTATCAACATCATCGTCATCCATTCTAACGTTAAATGAATCATGGATCAATGTATTTGTACCATCATCTTTAATTACATCATCGACATGATCATCTTGTTCAATATGATCATTCACTTGTTCTCCATTAAACATACACGCTCCATGATCCTGATCCTAAACTTGTTCTGAAAGCACTTCCTCTGGACGACATGCTATAGGGTGTCTTTCCTTTAATATAAATACATGGAAACATCAATAGATATACATTAATATATGAAAAAAAAATAATACATACAATTACCAAAAAAAAATAAATAATGTTTATAATGCTAAACCTACAAATGGACGATATTCGTTCCCCCTCTCAGCGTGTCCATGTTCCTTGCAATGTTTTGTGGCTGTTGAGATCAATATTATTCTCCTCTTAAATCCCCTGCATTGAGTACACGGACAATAACATTTTCCATCACCCCTTCGTTTCGCTGCATCCCATAGTCTAGCAAGCAATTATCGGTTGTCTGCGTTTGGATCCGGAATATTTAATCTATTTGACATTTTGTCATAAACTTCATTAATGAATATAATCGATTGTCTTAAAAAATCAAGTTCCACGCATCAACCATGCATCAAGGTTTTGTCAAACGAAGAGAAATCGAAGAATAAAAAATTCCTGACAAACTGTCTATCGATGAAAAAAAAAATTCCCACAACCGCCCGTTGAAGAATAAAACTATTCCTGAAAACGTCCGTCGAGGAACAAATAATTTTCGCAATCGTCCGTCGCTTCTACAACAAACATGTCAACATGTTTAAAACAATTTATATTTATAATGGACATGCGTCGGATATTCGATGCCTTGAACATAGTTACTATTAAAAGTATGGGACCATAAAATCTAAAATCATGTAAACCTTAATATTTTTTTTTACAATTTTTTTTTTGGGTTCACGGACGTTGAAGATCCGACATTGAGGTGTCGAATAACCGCCACTATGAGAGTCGGACATCTGATGCCTACCCGGCATGGAAATGTTGGGTAACCGCCACTACAAGCGTCGGAATTCCGACTCCAGAGTGTTGGATAATTGACGGAGCTAGAAATATTTTGTTGTCGGCATTCTATAGATTGATTGCTGTCTGACACATCCGTGCAAAATGTTGGATGACATCGGATTCTGTCGTCGGATTTCTGGTTCAAATTTTGAAGTGATTAACAAAATGCTGATTTGGAAGATTCACCATGGTCATAAACTAAATAGAAAAGCACGCTGGAACACGCATGGTGGATCAGTTTGGGATTTTTGACACTAGGGACTCAGGATCGCTTGCTGAAAATGACCGATCAGAGGTTTTCTGCCTGACCTGCAACAATTTTTTATCCTTCCCTATATTTTACCTGTGAAATTTATTTTGGACCATGGATCTTATCTCAAGATTCATTTTGGGTCGTCGATCTGGGGTCTACGGGAAATGGAGAACGAGCTGCTAGCTTTCTCGAGGTTCAATTTTTTCTTTCCGCCCCCACCTTATCCTTTCCCCCCTTTAGCTTTCCACACCATTGATCTCCACCAGATTCATCCTCTGCCGTTGATATGAGGTCTGCGGAAAACGATGTAACACCCCAGTTTTGACCCCATTTGCATTAAAAATGTATATGATGTATATATTGTAATTAATCATGGTGAGGAGCTAAAGGAAAAATCCCCACCATCGATTTAGCGTTTTATGTTTCAGCAATTAAAATCGACGCCGATGGTATTCGTGCTATCCAGGAACATTATAATTTGGACATCATGTACATATGCAATTTAATCAAAATAGCCACAACTAGCTATGTCAATGCAACATTAAAGAGATGGGGGCATGATTTCCTAAGGAATAGGAGGGAAATAATTCAAACCCTTGAGCCAATAGGGTAAAGCCAAATGTCAAAGGGAGAACCCATAAAACTGTCAACTACCCATTTTGTCTTTTGTGCCCAATCATTTATTTCTGCCAAAAATTGGTTGAGTTAGTTAATGCATGGGGATGGGAAGAGTATGGCAGACAAATTCGAATTTGAGAATCCATCAATTTTTGGAAAACGTGTTTTTGAATTATGAGCCAAGTAAATGCCCAAAAATGTTGCCCATTCCTTCATGCATTCACGTCCTCCTCTTCCTCACGTTTTTTGGACCTCCTGTGCATTCCCCATTCACTTTTTGGTAGTTTACTTCAGTTTTCCCATGGATGGGATGTTGATTTGGCAAGGATCAGTGGCTGGGATTCCTCCTTGATGTTTTTGACATTGGTTCCTCATCACCCAACTGGGGAAAACCCATTTTTTTGGTTGCACAGTGAATGGTAGAAGAGACCCACGATTTTGGGTGTTGTTGAGGCCATTTTTTCCCACGTGGAGCCAATAAACGTTTCTGAGAATCAAATTGCTATCAGGGGGTTGTTTTACCAATATTCCATTTCCGTTCTTAGCTTCCAAGACATTTTTCCTCAAGCCCAGAACTTGTATTTTGCTGTGGTTGCATCTTTTATTTTGGTTTGAACTAGTCTGGAGTGGAATTGGGTCTGAATTAGGTTGATAAAACTAGTGTAGAAGGGAACCTCAAAGACATATCAAGAGGGGCTGAGTTTTCTTCTTTGGAAACCCTGAAGAGCATTGAAATGGAAGGCATAGCCCGAGGGACTGTGTAGAAGAGAAGGGGATGCATCCTTCTGTTGGGTGTGTAGGTGTTGGGAAATCCAAGCCAGATCTTGTGTAGGAGTCCATAGCTCTGTGGTTGAGCTCACTAGCTTATAAATTCAACCTTTCCACCTCCCTAGCAGCCTGATAAACCCAACTAATGTTTGGATTGGCTATGTTTTGATGTGTATTTGGCTATGTGTGAGCATGCTGGAGTTCCCTCATTCCTTGTGGGAATCATGGCTAGCTCGGGGGTGGAATTGTTGTTGAGAGATTGATGAGAACACTGGTCTATGGTTGGGTGGAATGTTGCAGCGACATAGCTGGTTGCGGGACAAGATCCCTTCAAGATAAGTATCTCTTATGTATTTAATATCTACAACTGTATTTGTTTAAATGAACTACATGAACATGTTGAATGCTTGAATGGATGAATTTATTCTGATGTGTAATTGCAATTGTTATGCATCTATGTATGTTTTATTTCAATGCATTTTATTACTATGTTCATGGGGCTAGTTTCCCCTCTTAAATGATAGCACCAGCAGCGTTGTAGTCGCGTCCTCTCTGGAGGGAGGGAATGTGACAAACAAAAAATAGGCTTCTTCTTGACCAAAATATTGTGTCTTCCTCCTTTTCAATGTTTTCTTTCCGCCTTTTCTTTCCGCACCATCAATCTCCGTAGGATTCATTCTCAACCATTGATTTGAGATCAAGTTTGCGGGCTTCAGAAGACGAAAATCAAAATTTCAACTTTTCATAACAAAAAACTTCACATTTCCGCTTTCTGATATTTTCCTTTCCGTAATTTTCTTTTCACACCATTCATCTTATGCAGGATCTCCTTGAATTGTAGATCTTATGGATTGTGAAAAGCGAGACTTTAAATTTTATCGACCAAATTCTTCTGTTTTTCGCCTTCTGATCTCCTCCTCTCTGCTCTCTTTTGGACTGTTGATATTCGCAGAAACTTTCCGGACCGTCGATCTGGTGGATCACAGAATGTGAAATTTCAACCTTTAACGACCAATCCTTAAGTTTTATACCTTCCGATCTCTACCTCTATGTTCTTTTCCGAACCATTGATCTTTGGCATAAGCACTCTGAGCTGTTGGATCTTAGACTGCGGAAAACGAAAAATCGAGATTTTAACTTCTTCGAAGTTCAAATTTGATCTTTTCGCTTCTGCCTTTCTAAACCATTGATCTTCAATGGAAAAATTCTGAGCTATATAACTTGGACCATGGAAAGCGGAAGTTGGGTTTTCCAAGTTTTGTAACCCAAAAATTTACCTTTCTGCTTTTTCCTTTTGCTATTTTTCGAGCCATTGATCTGTGCAGAAGTTCTTCCTGACCGTTGGATCTCGGACTACGGGAATCCAAAATCGGGATTCTAACTTTCAAAGATAAAATTCTTGCCTTTTCTACTCCCACGTTTCTGTTGGACCGTTGATATTGGGTGAAAAATGTTCCGGGCCATTGGATCTGGGACTGTGGAAGGCAGAAGTCGGGTTTTATCACTTTTCTCAACCGAAACTTTCTTTTTTCTCCTTTTTGCTCCTGATTTTTTCTTGGAGGAAATGATTTTTGGCTTTTTATTTTTGCGTTGTGCATCCTAGCTATCCATTTCCTTTCATCATTCAACTAAGGGCATATTTCTTCATTTACATGCATTTTCAAGGTCAGAAATCAGAATTTCTTAAGCATTTTGGCATTCTGAATTTAGAAAAGTCCCTTCAAATATATGCAGAACTTCATTAACATAAGTTTAAGGTTATATGATATGAAAATTTGCGAACCTTATTCCTCCTACTGGCTAAATCCCTTACCAATTGCTTATCCCAAAAATGGTGCTAACAAAGTATTGTCAAAAGGTGATATTTGACAACTCAAGATCTTATCTAGAATGGTAGAGTTGTTGTTGAACTTGACATAGGCACTTGAATTTTCATTTTTCTTCCTAAGATCAATTACCTCCATTTCAATACTTTCACAAGTCTTCTCTCTTTCATCCAACTGATTCTTCAAAACATCTTTCATCCTTTTGGCTTCTTCAAGTTGAATCTTCAAATCAAAATTGTCCCTACTTGTTTCCTCAAGTTATTCTTGGACTTTACTAGACTCTCCTTAACTGATAAGATCAATATTTAGCTTTTAAACCTCATCACTTTTTCCTTCTAGCTCATATTGAAGGCTTGTCTTTTTGAGATTGAGTTTCTTGAGAAGATCCACAGACTTCTCATGGTAATTTTCTAAGGACCTGTTGGCCTAATATTCCCTTCTGTCTCAACCCAAGGTTCAACAACAACACAATACCAACAAGACACCAAAAGACATCAGCCTGTCATAGCAAGCTCAGTTGGCAACACCCGCGAGGCAGGCGCAGTCTCACCCGGGATATCTTAATGTGTAACTGCTAGAACCATGTTTCCACAATTGGCGAGGGAGTATAGTCCATTGACGCACATCCAAGGCGCTCGACATAGTTGGAGGGATGGAGTATTTCACTACTTGACAGTGGCACAATAGTGCGACATAGACAGTACATGACACAACCTTGTCCTTAACAACTTAATAACTAGGGAAACCATGCGATGCAACTGACTCCTTGAATATAAATGACAGGGATGCGACTTATATCGTGACTTAACCATGCTTAGATATGAAACAATACACAATGCTGAATAATGCTTAGATATTCATTCATTCACTGGTTATCAGTATTGCGATATTTATTCCAACAATAGCCATAAACAATGCAAGTTAATCAACATCCACCATTGACAGTTAAGCATTCAACCATTCACATACACCATTCAACATACATCAACATAGGAAATAACGTGGAAACCCATATCGGAAAAACCACCAAGGTGCTCTTCATCTGGCATGAGAAATATAGGTAGCACCTTACAGTTTGTGACTTACAAACTGTTCTTAAGATATGTATTTTTCTCAACTCTTCTTGCTCTCATGCTCTCTGGTCTATTCTCCTATCTACTCCTATCGATCTGCACACATCCTGGATCGACTCTTCTACTCAACAGTCTGCGCATTCAGCTTTAGATCCACGGCTCAACAACCTCCTACTATCAGACTCCTCTATGATATTTTCTAATTCTCCTACTCTTCTTAAATCTTAATGAAGCTAACCCTTATACATAGTGGTTTCCTCCTACTTATAGTGTTTACACGACCACACAGGGTCAACTGAGTACATCTCAGTTTTTACAGACACAAGTAGCTACAATATATCTTCTATTGCATTAATGAAAGGCCCATACCTAGCCACAAAATTCCTTCAATATATTAACCACGACCATAACTATTCACAAAAACGTCTTTCAACCTACTTGTACAGGTCATCAATAGCTACAAAACTGTCCTTTAGTCTTCCATCAGTTCATCCTTCTGCAGTCTTCCTTGACTTGCACCTGTTCTTCTTTAACCCTTTTACCTGCCTCTTCCACCGACTCGAATCTTCCGTTCCTCGTCACAACGATCCTTGTCCCAAATTCCTATACTCTGTACTTGCGCTTCTTCCTTTACCTGCTTTTCTTCATCGCGCACCTGTTTTCATTTCTTATACTTGCATGTCATATTATTCCTTATGCACTTTTCCTGGCCAAACATGCTCCCAACACACACATGTGGCTCATCTGAGCCACTAAGAAAAAAAACGCCTCCACAAAATTCAAGTTTATGCAAAACTCATGTCTCTAGCGTAGATTGCGCCACATGACCAACCTTGTCCTGTAACTCCTACAAAATTTGCTGCACCCATGCATTGACGTCCACGCTAACCTCTTCAGTTTGTTTCTGCAACTGTTCCACGCAGTCAAAACTGATGTGTTTCGATGGTCCTACTCCCAATGACTGAGTGATATGTTGAAGTTTCTACTATACAGGTTGAATAAGTGTTGTAACTCATGATGCTTCTGACTGGTGTGGTTCTACTTCATCATTCCTAGTCTGCTCTTGGTCGCAGAGAGCTTGGACTTCTTGCTGGAGCTACTTTACCTCGATGATGTTTGCAACCTTCTTTTTAAGTGACAAATTTTTCATCTCTGTCTTTACCGCGGTGGTTTTCTCATCAGCTTGTCGCGCATATTCCTTGATCTTATCCACAGTATCATCCTCCGAAAGTGCTTCCCACATCGTGGAAACAAATTCAACTGCCTCAGTGTAGAGTTTTGATCCTTGGATTATCCTCTCAACAACCTCAAACACTATTTTGTTGCACTCTTCAAGCACTTCAGGAGGTGTGCTTGGTGTCTATCGTTCCTTTAACTCCTCGACCTGTCTCCTCAGGTATGTAGCAATACGGGACAGGCGTGCTACCTTTGCGGCTATATTTGCATATTCTTGGCCTTCTTCTAAAGGAAAATCTATGATTACTTCCTTAATGGATTTTGCTAGTGTAAGTCGGCTCTGTTCTCGCGCCTCAATTTCCTGCTCCTTTACTCGAAGGAGGGTCTTATGCTCTTTCACCTTCCTTTTCTGCTTGGTTTCCTGATACACAAGAGCATTCTCCTAGATCCACATCTCGTTCATAGCCGCATGCTATACAACATAGATTTTAGATAGCGTAATTTTAGAGAAGTCCATATATAGCATTTCAAACCCATGGATGACATTATCAAATTCGGGCGTCCCTATTTCCATTGCTCTTTCCTGGATGTCTATTTTTACCAGCGGCAATAGTAGCAGTGTTACTAGCGTGTCATTAGGGTCCATGCCATAAGTATCAGCCTCAACTGTGCTTTTGAACTCATTGATAGCCGTAGTCAGGACATTGATATGGTCCTCCAGTTTGTTGGTCAATTGCAACTGCTTCTTACTTATACCTTTCAAGTTGGACTTAGCAACTTCTGCGATGGCATCAACCAACAAGCTTATGTCCTCCTCGGCTAAGTTGACCGTGTTAGCCGATTTTCCCTCTTTTTGCTTCTTATGCTATGGCCAATGTTGCTCTGTGATCTGTGACTCTTCATAGTCCTTCTTCACATTCTCATCAGTAGGTGTTCCTTCAGAGTCATCATCATTATCATCATCATCTTTGCTGCGGTCACTATCATCATCGTCAGAGCTCAGCGAATGATTATCTTACCCGTCGCCACTGTTATTTCCTTTCCCATCATCTTGGTCATGACCCTGACCATTTCCTTGGCTGTTTCCTCGGCCCTCGCCTTGGCCACTTCCTTGGACATCTCCTCCCTAGTTTGCTCCTTGGTCCATCTGCTCCTCGACTGGGCCGCACCATTCTACTGGCCAGTCCTGGACAACTGTGTCCACATCGACGTCAGTGATCATAAACCTTGCCTGGTGTGCTTGCTTGGCTGGGTCCTATCGCAGCTCCAAGATAACATTGTGGACATCGGCCTGAAAGTTTATAAATGACAAGTATTTATGTATTTTCGTGGCCCTTACCCTGTGTGCCTGCTTTATGACATTGCGCAGTGCCTCGCTGTGTAGAAAGAACTCAATATTGTTATCCTTCTTCCTTATCTTGTCATCCTTATCCTCCCAGAGGTTCTGGTACTTTGTGCCAAGGAAAATAAATGGGACATCCAGCGACTAATAGTCTAGTGGGTCCTCCCAAAGAATAAAGGAAAGCATAATGAGCAGCCAGGAGTAGTGGAGCTTGAATTTTTCCTCCACCTGCGCTTTCTATGCATCATCTATCATCTCATTCAAGAGGTATTGTGACCAGTTGAAGACTACACCTACTGTGCATTGCTCTGCGAGTTCTACCGCTCCGACGGTGCACCTAGGCAACCTCATCTTGCACAACAACTTGCAAGCTAGGATTTTTGTTGTGAACCTTACTATGCGACATAACAGTTTCCTTCCTTCTTTTCTTCTCTCTCTCTCTCTCTCTTTTCTTTTTTTGAGCAACACGACCTTACCCAGGCATGTCACAACCATCATAGTAAGGTTTTAGGCAACTTCCATTTACCATACCTGTGACGTATGTCCCATCCAACTCTTGCAATTTCACTGCGCCCACATCTGTGATGTCTGCAATCAAATATGTCCCTAGGAAATGCCTCTTTAATTTCCATGGATGTTTGAAGAATTTACTGTCATATAGAAAAACAAGTCCTCCGAATTTGAATGGCTTAATCTTGATATGGCGATCATGCCATGCTTTCTTCATTTTCTTCTCTACAGTATGATTGAATCCTGTGATGAAGCATTCTTCTTCCATCTGAATGAGCCGCGACAACCTTTTCTCAATAGCATCTCCGTCAGTCATTTCTGTGAGCGCAACAATCCTTAGGCTTGACACAATGTATTCCATAGACACAACAACTTCTTGACCGTACACTAATCTTAATGGAGTGTGCCCTGTCAGTCGCTTACAAGTAGTGCGGTATGCCCATTGCATAGCTGAAACTTTCTGATCATAGTGATCTCGATGCACATTACATACCTTGGTCAATGCATTCTCCATAATCTTGTTGAAGGATTCAACTATTCCATTCACCCGAGGATGATAGGGTTTCCTCTTCTTATGCTGAATCTGGAACTCTACGGTAAGTTCAACAATCATTTTGTTAACAAAATGCGTACCTTGGTCATTGAGGAGAACTTTTGGACAACCACATTTTCAAATTCACTGCAGTCGTAGCGATGCAATATTTAACAGGCGCTGCTTCATCCCATTTGGTTAAATAGTTTGTCGTAGTAATAATGTAGTGTGCACCAGTCCTCTTCCCTGGTGGACTGATCAGTCCAACAAAATCAACGACCCACTTGTTAAATGCTTGAAGTGTTATCTATGGTGCAAGCGACATCTCGTCGTGGCGCGACGATTTTCTTGTTTTCTGGTAGATATCACAGCGTCGACAGAAGCTCTTAGTATCCATATGTATGGTTAACCAACATAATCCATCTTGAAATATCTTGTGCACAGTTTCCTTTCCAGCATAGTGTCCTCCTGCAACATCGACATGTGCTTCACTCATTACCCACTGTCTCTCATAGTAAAAAAACACCATTGCAATATCTCACCCACGCCCATCTTTTACATATGTCCCATAATCAACGTATAATCAGCATCTCTGACAACTAGATGTTTCTTCTAGTTATTGGAGAATCCTTCAGGCGTATATCATATACTGAGGAAATGGATGATAGCATTAAACTCCTTGTTCTGATCATCCATCATGGTGATTACAAACAGTTGTGAGTCTGGAAAGTTATTCTCTAGATTGGTTGGTTCTTCACCACTTTCTATCCTTGATAGGTGATCATGTCCGACATTTAGTCGACCAAGTTGAACTATAACTTCAAAGTCAAATTCCTGAAACAGGAGAAGCCATCAACAAATCTTACCCCCCAAAACGGGCTTGTTGACTAGGTATTTTAAAGTCGAATGATCAGTGTACATTTTAAAATCTCCACCTGTTATGGAGAGAAATTCCTATGGCTTTGGGTACCACAACAGACAGCTTGACTCCACAAATCAATCCTTTCCTATATGCAAGAGAAACCAAATATCTAACACTAAAGGATCTTGATTCGTACCTTATTCCGGACGGTTGATGTAGATCCCCGTTGAGCTTTCCAACTCCAGCTTGTATTGATAAATTGCTATCTCAACACTCAACAAACAAGACAAGCATGCTATATATAATTGTGTTAGACCTAATCTAGCATATATAATCAATATAATATAAACATTTAAAATAATCCATGGATCAAATACTCATTTAAATACACATTATTGGACATGAAAATATATTTATATTGATATAAAACAGAGATTACAACAGTGACAACCTCTGTCGGCACGTCTGCGAATCAGAGAAACTGAGTGCCCCACTTGGGCCTCCACCACTTCAATCCTCCATCTCTCGATAGCAAGCTCACAAGCAAAAGGAAAGCTTGGGAAGAACACAAAGTGCTCCAAGAGACAAAGGGATGCAGACTTAAGTATAAGCTCCGGAAACAATGGACTATAGTTTTCTTGCTCTTCAATACCCCCCCCTTCAATGTATCCAAAGGGTTCCTTATATAGCTCTTCAATGGGGTAATGGAAGGTCGAATTCAAGTGATCTAAAGGCATATGGAAGGTCAAGAGACAAGTGACTCGGATCCACATCAAGGAAAACTACAAAATCATTTGGCCTTTTGCACACATCCTGATGTACACGGTTTTAAGGGTCAAACCCGTGTATATACACGAGAAAGGGATTACAAGTCACGTATGGCAATTATTGCATGTTTTTAGGGATGATCTTGGAAACATCAAAGGTAAAAAAATGGTCCATGGGGTCTAAGGACTTTGTAGAGGGACAAGGAAGGCCATAAAAGTGTGATTCACCATGTGTAGTAAAATCAGCTGTAACACCACCCAACAACTAGTGTCAGAACTTTTGAAGTGCATAGACCATGGCGAGGCCTTCTCTCTATTGATGTATTTGTAACTTTAGAATATATTCACTTGTATATATTATATTTTACCCCAATGTTCCTATCGGGAGAATCATTTGTATTTCATTATACCCTGATGTTCCTATTGGGAGAATCATTTGTATTTCATTATACCCCGATGTTCCTATCGGGAGAGTCATTAATATAATAAATTCATGTAAAGTCATTGAGGTTAACCCTCTATTGTGAGTCAGGGAAATAGTCCCCACAATTGAGTTAAGGTTAACTCTCCTTGTTTATCGGAGGGAAAAGTCCCCACAGTTGAGGTGAACTAGGGTTATTAGACTCTCCTAGAGATTTTGGCCCTGGTAAGTAATTGTAAAAGTTAGAAACTAGTATCAATAGAGAGTGAGACTCTCTATTTGATACACACACTCACTCAACCGGGGCGCATGAGTGAGAGAGGAAGTGCTCACACAAGTGAGAGAGAGAATAGCTATTGGAGATCATCTTTTCTATATTTGGGTTTTACTACTGCCATTGGTGCTCATTCTATCTTTGAGGAAGTTGTGGGGTTTTCTCCTTTATGGTTTCCCCGAGGAAAATTCTTTGTGTATTTTGTCTCTTGTGATTATTGCTGTACATGTTATTATCTCAGATAAGATCCTAATATCATATTGCTTAAATGATAAAAATCTAACATGGTATCAGAGCTAACTTGAGAAGAAGACATTATGTAGCTGTAGAAGCTAGGGATTCTTACTTTTTGGGTATCTCTCCATAGTCCATCAACAAAAGGAGGCTAGGATAAATCTCCATTGAAGGGCACATCTTTTTGTCGAAGCAGAATTCGATTATGGGCATTTTCAGTTTTTGCTGCGGGAAATTAGGGATTTTCAGAAAAGAGGAATTTTTGAGTGAGCCCAACATAGGATTTATCTTCTCATCAAAATCTAATTTTAGAGACCAAGGTCGATATTTTTGGTTAGGTGAAACTCTGAGAAAGTCAAACCCTAGTTTGACCTCGGGCCTGAAAAACCCTAAAATACTAAAATGGGTAGTTTTGGTACATTCACTATATCCCAAGATTGAAGAAGTCTCAAGGGCTGAAATCTTCACAGACCAAAGATAAAATCTTGATGTACCTTGTGTAAAACTTTCAGCCTCAGATTCTCTATATTTTTGGAGATATGTTTCCTCCAAATCAGGGTTCCATCCTCTTCTAGGATTCATCCCTAAACATGACACCTAGGGAGAATTGCTATATCTTGGGATACCAAGGTCCAAATGAAATTTTGCAAGATTTTCTATATAGGGAACAAAATTTACTTTCCGTGGTAAAAGTTTCAGACTTTGATGATGAAACAGGGACATGTGAAATTCCGTACAAGTTTGTTATGAGGAACAATCTTGAAATAAGAAACCTTGGGAAAAATCTTATAAGTCCCAATTGGTGAAACCAATTATGGTAAAACCTATGGTGTTGGAAAGAGGACAAAAAAATTAACTCAGTATGAAATTTTAGACATAGAGGAGCATCACTTTCAGATATACCACAGAAACAGTATCAGGCATTTCTACAGAAGAAATTGGTAAACTAGGGCTTGCTGTTCCAGGAGCTTCCCTCCATTTTTTCAGAAAAGGAGTACATTGGATAGCTCACCTTGAAGAGACTTATCTTTCTATCCAATCAGAAGTTTGAAATTCCAAGTTTTGAAAATTAGGGTTTCTCTGACAAACCCTAGATCAGCCAACTCCGGAACCAGGATGGACACCTCAAATCGGTAAGATCTAATATTTTTCTCTTTATAGTTGAGGTTCTCATTTCAAAATGACTAATCACACCATCTTGATGACAAGCTTGGTGAAGCTGACAACTTCCAAGCATGGAAGTATAGGATCTCACTAGTTCTTGAAGGAAATGAATTGGACACCTACATAAGTAGAGAGGTTCCAGTTCCAGAGGGAGATGAGGATAAAGCTTTACACAAGAAGAACTTGGTCAAGGCCAAGAAGATCATTGCTGATTAAATCAAGGATCAGCTTATACCACAAGTGTCTTACCCCAAAGACACTTAAAGAGATGTTTTGATTCCTTGACCAAGATATTTGAAGGGAAGAACATAAATCGAAAGATGACTTCAAGAAACCAGTTGAAGAATGTGAAGAATGCAAAGACCATACAATCATACTTTACAAGGGTCTCTCAAATCAAAGAACAACTTGAAGCAGTAGAAGAAGAAGTGGAAAATGTAGAAGTTGTGATAACCACCTTGAATGGCCTCCTAGAATCATGGGATTCATTTATTCAAGGAATGTGTGCCAGAAGGAAGTGATTACTTTGAGCAGACTCTGGGAAGAGCACACACAAGAAGAAGCTCGACTCATAATAAGAGAAAATAAGATGGGAGCAAGTAAAGATCAAGATTTCACGATTCAAAGAAGATACCTCAAGCGATGAGGAATATAAAGAACTCAATTCTTGAAGAACCTCTTATCCATATTAAGCATTTGGATAAGAAATGATGCTGTTACAAATGAAGAATATGATGAAGCTAAAAGAAGGAGTCTACCCACGAAACAAATAAAGATAAGTGTTCAATTGTCATTTCATGATATTGTTTTGCTATGCATTTGTTTATATTCAGTTGATGTATTATGCATGATAGAATGTTTGCATTAATGATAGTATACTACTAATATGCATGTGATGGGTAAGTAGCTCATGGTGCTATACAAATCTCCATTGCTACTTATCTAGAATGAAACCTCTTTTCTGACATATTGGATTAGTGCACAATCTCAATGATGTCTTGGTAGAGATGGAAGGCATCTAGAAACTTTTCCGTGAGATATGGATGAATGTTGTATTGGCTAAAATAGTTGCATGATTATATCTTTGTGCATCACAATTTTCTATTGTGAATATGCCTTATGAAATGTTTCTAACCATACAAATGCATTTGATTTGTAGGAAAGGTTGCGTACAATCACCTACAAGAAAAGAAGGATGAGACTTGTTCTGAAGAACAAGTGACGACAGTTCAAGAAATAATCCAAGATAAAGAAGAATATGACAATACTTTCAAAGAATTCAAGAGGTCTCAGACACAGTGTAGTTATGAGACACTGTTGAGAAACATCATTGATGTAGAACCTTCCAGCTATGAAGAAGTAGCCAAGAATAAAGGGAAGGAGAGTGCTATATCATGAAGAATGATGTCTAGGATGCGGTATCGAGACCTGGAGATAAGTTTGTGGGATACAAGTCAATATTCGTAGCACGAGGCTTCTCACAGAAAGAAGGCATAGACTATGAAGAGACATTTGCAACCACTAGAAGTTAAGACACATGATAGAAAGAATCATGTGTGCAAATGAAAGAAGGCCTTGTACGAGCTCAGAAGACACCCATAGGATAAAACATACATGAGGAGCTTGAAGATCACCTAGAGTGATGAAGATCTTAACTTTTGCTACAAGGTTGAAGATGAAATCCTATAGAGGATGAAAAGCTCATAGATGGGTGTGAGAAGAAATTTTGAAAAGGTTCAAGATAGAGGATATTGGTATCTAGTGACCCTAGATGGATACATAGAATATTAGTAGCAGAGGAAGCTACTTGTCACTCTAGTACAAAATGTTTCAATGCATAGAGTATGAAAGGCAGAGGAAGAATGATGCTCTGCTTCAAAGGGAGTGACTACAGAAGATCCCAAGGTTTGACATGATACAACAGGATGGAAAACTTACTAATGACTCTAGGATTTACTGAGAGTAAAGTGGATTCCAACCTTTTCTTCAAGGTTGAAGGTGGAAGACTAGTGACTTGTTGCAAGAAGGATACTTGCTGCTGAGTTTGAGATGAAGGACTTGGATATGATGCACTAATTTCTAGGAATGGAGGTGTGGCAGAATGCGGATGGAATCCCCTTGGGACAAGGGAATTATGTAGTAGATATCTTGAAGTGGTTCAGGATGATGGACTGCAAGGCCATGACCACACCTATGGCATCGAACCTGAAGCTATTGATTGTTGCTTCATCAGAGTCGGTTGATTCCATGATGTATCCTAAGATGATTTCTTCCTTGAGTTACCTGAAGAATACGAGACCAGATATTTTCTTTGCTATGAACACATTGAGACATGTTCACTTGATGGTTACAAAGCATGTAGTGAGGTACCTGAAGGGTACAGTTGAGTATGGGCTCAAGTATGATACGAATCAGAAAATTAACTTGGAGGGTTATGTGGATTCAGATTGGGCAGGCAGTTCCATTGATAGGAAGATCACTTCGGGGTGCTGCTTCAGTATGGGATCAGGTGTGATCTCTTGGTTTAGTAGGAAGGAGTCCTGCATGGCACTGAGAACAAGTATGGAAAAATATGTTGCCACTTGCTCGACTATTTGGGAGGTAGTATGTTTCTTTTGAAAACTACTATTTGATTTGATTGATCTAACTTGCATTTTTGTATGATGCAGAGAGGAGCAGTGAAGCTCGAGTATGTGATCCAAATTGAGATCTCTCTAAAGAGGGAGTTCTAGCATAGCTAGTGAGACAATTTGTTTGAGCATAAAATCCTAGCGAAGCTCGTAGGCGGCTCAGACGTAAAATGGTCTTGTAGGTTGTCCTTGGATGTAATCAGTCTTGGCAAAGCTCGCAGGTTATCCTTGGACGTAATCAACCCTGATGTGATTCTATGCTAGAAATGGCCAAAGTGAAGTTTGAGTACTTCAAGGAGAAGCTTGGTGTTCTCTAGATAGAGGTTCATTCCAAGGGGAAGTGATGAGTCTATGAGCCCTTCTGACATGGTGGTAGGATGGGTTCCTCCCATGGTCAGATGTAAGTGTTGTGCCTTTCTGACATGGTGGTAGGATTGGTTCCTCCCATGGTCAGATTTAAGTGTTGTGCCCTTCCGACATGGAGGCAGGATTGGTTCCTCCCATGGCTATATATAAGTACTGATGATACATCTAATATGAAAAAGGATTGGCTCTGTGATGATATGTCTAGTATGAAAAAGGACTGGCTTTGTGATGATACATCTAGTATGAAAAAGGATTGGCTCTGTGATGATACATCCGGTATGAAAAAGGACTGGATCTGTGATGATACATCCAGTATGAAAAAGGATTGGCTTTGTGATAATACATCCAGTATGAAAAAGGACTGGCTTTGTGAAGCTACACTCAACATGAAAAAGGGTTGGCTCTGTAGAGGACTACACCTAGTATGAAAAAGGATTGGCTCTGTAGAGTTACATCCAACATGAAAAAGGGCATGCTCTATCGATGAATATCTACATGGAGGATAGGCCTACAATCATCATGAAAAAGGGCTGGGTCTATAGAAATTCCTATGACGAGTAGAATTTAGAGATAACACCAGTTGACCAAGATAGATGAAGCAGTGATGATGATGATCCAGTGATGATCTAGCTTTGATGTTGATCTAGTGATGATCCAGTTTCAATGATGATTCAGCTTTGATGATGATCTAGACTTGATCTAGAGAAGAAGACTTGTGCTGATGAATTGTGTCAAGAGAATACCTTCCTAGTTAAGAGGGAGTGTTGATGTATTTGTAACTTTGGAATGTATTCACTTGTATATATTATATTGTACCTTGATGTTCCTATTGGGAGAATCATTTGTATTTCATTATACCTCGATGTTCCTATCGGGAGAGTCATTAATATAATGAAGTCATGTAAAGTCATTGAGGTTAACCCTCCGTTGTAAGTCAGGGAAATAGTCCCCACAATTGAGTTAAGGTTAACCCTCCTTGTTGATCATAGGGAAAATTCCCCATAGTTGAGGGGCACTAGGGTTATTAGACTCTCCTAGAGATGTCGACCCTGGTAAGTAATTGTAAAATTCAGAAACTAGTATAAATAGAGAGTGAGACTCTCTATTTGATTCTAATACTCACTCAACTGGGGCCAATGAGTGAGAGAGGAAGTGCTCACACAAGTGAGAGAGATAACAACTGTTGGAGATCATATTTTTTGTCTTTGGGTTTTACTGTTGCCATTGGTGCTCATTCTATCTCTGAGGAAGTTGCGGGGTTTTCTCCTTTATGGTTTCCCTGAGGAAAATTCTTTGTGTCTTTTGTATCTTGTGATTATTGTTGTACATGTTATTCTTTCAGATAAGATCCTAAGATCATATTGCTTAAATGATAAAAATCTAACACTCTCTATTGCCATGTAATTTTTTTCTGCCATTGACATTTTTCTGCTAGAAAAAGCAATAGGATGGTCAAGCGCACCATCACCTAGTTGTGTCAAGACTATGCCAAGCGTGATAGTCGACATGAACATGGAAATCCTTCTTCCATTTTGGAAATACAAGTATTGGCGCAGTTTCCATATTGTTCTTTAATTTATCCAAGCTTTCCTGACATGCCTATATCCACTGAAACTTTCTGTCTTTTTTCAACAGTTTATCCATAGGTGCATTTATCTCTGCATATCCTTTGATAAACTTCCTGTAGTAGCATGTGTGTCCTAACATTGATTTGAGTTGTGTTACTGATGTAGGCAATGGTAAATTAAGGATAATCACAACTTTTGCTGGGTCGACCAAAATACTGCAGCGACATACGACATGACCCAATAGCATACCAAGTGGTGCGCAAAAAATACATTTCTTGGAGTTGAGCGTGATTTGATACTAGCAACAGTGATCCAGTATCATGCGCAGACTCTCAATATGGTCTCTTACTAGACCAAACACAGTCCAATCATCAAATTAGATCTCAATAAATTTATGTATGAAATATTTAAAATCATAAACTACTATTCTAGAAAAAATAGCAAGTGCATTCTTGAGTCCAAAGAGTATTACCGTATACTGGAAGCATCCCCACTTTGTGACGAAGGTCATTTTGTGTCAATCCTCCTTCGGGATTCTGACTTGATGATATCCAGAGAATTCATCGGTGAATGAATACATCTCTTTCCCTCCGACGCTTTCAAGTACTTCATCTGTAAATGGTGTTGGGAATGGATCATGCATGCATGCATCGTTCAATTTTCCTAGGTTGACACAGATCCTGACTTCACCTGATTTCTTATTATCTTGGATCACTATAGGGCTGATCCATTCTGATTCCTCCATAGGTTCAATTATTCCTGCATCGGTCATGCGATCCAATTCTTCTTTTACCTTCTCTTTATACCTTGGATTTAGTCTATAAGGTTGCTGTCTAACTAGTTTAACATCTAGTTTCAGGGGGATTTTCATTTCCCCTAGATCACTGACTATTCCCTTCATCTCTAAGAAATTGGCAGGGAATAAGTCCTGATACACATTCAGTAATTTTGTGATCTTTGATACCATCTCATCATCCCAATAATCTCCTATATTGGAAAACTTTGGGTTCTCTGGTGAGCTTATGTTTACTTTCTTGATTTTCAACAGCTTGAGGAAATGATTGCTAGAAATACCACTTCCTTCGACTGCCCGTGTACCCTCTGATTCTGGTCTGTTTCTATTAGTTGAATCATCATCTGGGTCTCCAGTCAGATTGTAAAAAGCCATCCATTGCAGGATGATGCACTGCACTGGTGGGAATTTTCCTCTTCAACAGGGATTTCAGCAAATATATTTTCCTTTATCGTTTGAAGTGCACCATCAAATGTAGGTTGCTCATCAACAAATTCAAATGTGTGCACGAACTGTTTAGCTACCACTTCCCAATCTTGATTTCCTTGTTGTAATTCCATAGATGTATACCAACTTCTGGGTGTCATTTCCAATGTGTAAATGAAATGATGGACCCATTCCTGACGTGGGTATTCTGAAAATGCGGTGTGTCAATTACTTATGTGCTCAACAGGGTTCAAAAATCCTGTGTACTTGTGACTCACAGTGGTGATTTCTTCACCAAATATGGCTTCCAGTAACCTTGTGCACTGTGGCTATTCTGATATGGACTGCTTGTGTGTACCCCACCATCTAGCGGGCGTAGCCTTTAGTACATGGTCTAATGCAGACAAGCGCCATGACTCTATTATGAGTCCTTCAAAATCACTTAGGAAGGTCTTAAGGTTAGGTAAACCCTCATAGGTGGTAAACTCTCATAACTCATTCTCCACACGATGCACAGACCTTGTAATTCTGGCACACCTCATCATAGAGACTTCATGCAATCTGTTTTTCTAGTTCTCTAAGGCCTCTCCTGAGTCTAATGTGCAGGAACTAGCACTCTTCCAGCTCATGTTTCAATCCATTGTCGGGTTGATGTAATCTTCTTGTAAGATATTAACATTGTAGATCTGGTCGAG
Source organism: Pseudotsuga menziesii (assembly GCA_001517045.1). Lineage (NCBI taxonomy): Eukaryota > Viridiplantae > Streptophyta > Pinopsida > Pinales > Pinaceae > Pseudotsuga > Pseudotsuga menziesii. The sequence goes on along the minus strand of LPNX011044817.1, from coordinate 54,586 downwards.
ATAATCACCCTGTCCCTCATTGTAGACAGGCTCGACGTATATTTGTCCTTCCAACGGATCAATGGGTGATGATACCCTCATCTTGTCATCCTCAAATGAGAGAATTTTTTTCTCTAAATTTATAATGGTCTTATTATCTATGGCCCAATCTATCCCCAGCAGTATGTGTTCATGTTTTCGACAATGTTGATGACTTCAAAGTCTGCAAATGTGCGCAACCCCTCTATGTCGATAGGTTATTGATTCAACCTACCAATTGGTAGGACCTTCACTTGATTAACAAGACTCAACTGGACAGGAGACCATTCCAAGCATGGCTTCCCCATGCTCTCCCAAGTCTGTTGCATCAAAATATTGACATCCGAACCTAGATCTAGGATGATGTAATCCATGTCATAATACCCTATATACGTAGTCATTCTTAACTCATGCCCAGTTTTGAATTTTTTCTTGACATGGTTAACCTTCCATCCAGGTTCTGAATCTTCTGGGGTTTCTTCTATCAGTGCTTGTAGTTCTACAATAGAATCTTTATCCTGAATTAGCACTAAGCAACTTGACAGAAATGATTTGAGCTTACTAACCTTTTTCAGGATCTGATTCTGGAATAGTTGTTGGAAGCATTTGTTGTAATCACTCAGATCACTAAGTTACCGATAATACACATCAAGAATCATATAATCATTACAGAGACAAGAGACAAAGATAGTATGTTGAATAACAACTTATATTACACAAAACACATATGGGTTCATACAAACATCAAACTGAACCAAGTTCGTATCTGGCTCAACAACCTATTATATAGGATTACAAAATAGTTATGAATAACTACTTGTCATTTCAGTAAATAGACATGACCTATGGAGGCCGACCTAATCTCTAATTAGTCGGCTAACTAGTCTAGCCAGCTCACTGACTAGTTGCTCCAACATCTCTCCCAAAAACAAAATCTTTCTTTGTCCAGAAGAAACAGGGGAGGTAAAAAAAATAAACTGTTTCAAGTAGTTTTTCCAATTTCTCTGTCTTCATGAGCTATGCATCCGAATGGATGGTCTCTTCTATACACATACCTCCACAATGGATTCTACTGTAATGGCTAGTTGGTGCTAAAATTCTGTCCAATTGCGGAGGGCGTTCTGAATGTCAATGGTCAAGGTTGTAACGCTTGACATGATCGACGTCTTCTCTTGCATTGGGAGGTCAATGATATTAATCATGTCGGGCCCCAAAAATTGAGTTTTATCCTCTGCTGTGTCGAGTAATCTTTTCATTTGTGGACAAATTTTGTCGAGTGTGTCGAGTCTGGGTAGTGACTGATTCATCCATTGACGTGCTTGTTTTTCCAGTTGTCCGAGCTTTGCTATCTCTAGTACAATATGATCTTGTACTGTGCTCCTCATTGCTTCTTCCATACCCTATTGATTTTATAATGAATTGATGTGTTCACGAATCTCTCGAGCTTGCTGGAATACCTGGCCATAGTAAGTATACCAGTTGCGTAGTACTTCTTCTATGGTGGCAGACTCCAAATGTTCTTACATACCTTGTGGGATTTTGAAAATGTTGTGTACTGATGTCTCAGTAGCACATAAGTCTCTTCTTTTTGCTCATATTTCTTGGTCTACAACTGTGTCTTAAGGTTCGACACGCCACTTTCCAACAACTGGTAAGCTCTTTCTAATGGTTTATCGGTGTCAGTCTCTATTGTTTTTGGTAAAATTGTTTGTGTTAAATTCCTGCATTTGGTTAGGAATTTGACTTGTTTCACTTTAAGTGTCTCTATTTGTTCCTCTCTGCTTTGATTTCTTGTTGTAGTTTCCTTAGTAAGGGATACCAATAGTTGGTCCAATTCTCAATCTCTAAGCTTTGGTGTGTCGACTACAGTAGTCGATCCTAGCTGATGAAGGTGGATAGCTGTCGGTACCTGTTGTGTCTGCTGCTGTTCTATTTTCTTCTTCTCTTTTTTTTTTTTTTTTTTTTTTAGAGTGATGGACCACCACTGGTCCTATTGGTATTGATGCTAGCTACTGTTGCTCTGTTTGGTGCTCTCTAGTAAGCTGATTTTCATTCGAATGAACTTTTGTTGTGGTAGGGTTAACTGATTGAATTTCATGGGTGGGGCTTATAGATGTTTGTGCATCCAGTGGTGGTGAATATGGTGGCTCTGGATTGTGAGGGGAATCTGGCATTGGTGGTGGTGACGGTGATGGTGATGGTGAATGGTTTGGGGTTAATGGGGTGGTCGGAAAGTTATTTGTCGACATGGGGTTTTTGACTTCTGGTTGCAAGTCGACAGGGTTGTCAGTTTCTTTAGAGTCCATGAGGTTGGTGATTTCTTGATCTAGTGCTACTTGATCATATCTCTCAAGAACAAGTGTTCCCTAGTCTGTCTCATTAACCATAGGGTATGGGATATATGGTGTAAATGATGAGATTTGGGCTGTGACAAATATGGATTTTTTGTTGAGGTTTCAGAGGAATGAGGATTTGATAACTCCCACAACTCTTGGATGTGGTGATACTTGGTCGGGTTGTTGGGTGAGGAATTGTTGGGCAGAGCTAGAATCTATGAGTTGATACATGGTGTTGATTTGCTGGGATTTGCAAAATAGATTTGGTAGTTTATTGATAAATTGCTGCAACTCAACATCTTTATCAATTTTTTCTTTAAGGGTTCCAGGGATTATATCTTTGTAGGGGTTTGGTGATATGGCGATAGTCGAGTCTGGTGTTATCCTGGTTGGATATGGTCACGAGGAATTTGGTGTCAAATCAATAGGATTTATTTTAGGAGGGGTAGCAACTCTTACCTTTTTGGTTCTGCCTTGTTTCGCTCCTGCTTCTATAAACTGTTTGAACTGTGTCTCGACAGATACTTTGTTTAGTGAAGCATCCTCCAAAATGTCGACAGTGGTAGAAAGTAACTCTTCTTCATCTTCTGATTCCTCTAAAAGGATGAGTTTGAGTTTCCCTTTTCCTTGTGTCTGACTCTCTTTCTTTTTCCTTGATGTTGATATTTCCTAAGATATTTTTTTTCAGATTCTCCTTTGACATAACATAATCAGGATTGTCGGATTGTGTTTCTTCGTCTATCTGTTCTCCTCCCTCCTCTTCCTGCTGTTGATTTAGGATAATAGCTTTCTATTATGTCGGTATAATGGATTGTTGTTTAGTCCATACATGTAACCAAGAATATTTCACCTTCTGCAGACATAAGCTGTTCCTTTGGTCTGAATGGTTCAGATCCAGAACAAATGAGTTAACGACAAAGGATGAAGACCTTCCCTAGATATCGTAGACACCTGGAATGTTTCTTCGATAGTGAGCCTATGTACCTGCAAACAAATCAAACATACAAACACATCAAATATACCAAAAAATCATCTACTTATCCATGTTAGTGACTAAGGAATCTAACAACATGTACATGTGAAATCAAAACAACAGTAATGTGGGATGGAAATCAGCTTTGCATTAAAGATGTATGGAGAATCTTACAACCATTTCCTTAGTTTCAACAAGCATCTCCATGAGACAAACACTTAATCCACATAAGCTCCAACTTTGCTCTCTATGCTCTCCAATGGCTTGGGCTAAGTGGTCAATCCAACATCATAACAATACCTCTATAGTTCTCCCCCTCAATTATGGACATGAACTTGTATTTATAAGGCTCAATGGATAGGAATAGTTGAGAGATTTGTGAATGATGTGGCCTCTAAGATCCTATTATGGGGGATCTCGAGCTCAACTGACCCACAATGATAGGGATAAGGGAGGACACGAGGCTCATGTTATAGAAGCCTCGAGAAAATTCTCTTTTTCCCATTTTACCCAAGGTACCGCTTTTCTTCTCTTATGACAGAGCGGTTTAGATGAGAAATTATTATAGACCAAAGGCCATAGGCGGTGTCACCTCTTATGGAAAATAGGATACAGGCGATGTGAACAAGGTACCGCTCATGGGCCGCAGGGAAAACGCGGTGCTAAGTTTTTTCATGTAGAATTGAAAAACAACATAGGTTTCCACTCTAAGTGTTGGGATTAAGGGAAAACATGGAAGTTAAAGGTCTTATCACATGGTGGTGATAGGATTTGGGTATAACAGAATGCCCCCCAAAGCATGAGACTTAGAGGGATATGATAAACGAGAGATTTGAGAGAACAAGTTGTCACTTTGAGGTGAAAATATCAGCTCGATCGGAGCATGTCATCAAGTAGGCATCTGTAGTAAATCGATATTTTTGAATCATAGACACAAGTAACCAACTCATGAATGCAGACCAATACAAGGCAGATCCATGGGAGGGATAAACAAGCATGGATACTAGAATACAACGTAGATCCATGTGATAAAGGACTCAAACTTGGACATAGCTACCAGACATACAATGTAGATCTATGTCATACTGACACAAATTTGAGCATAGCCACGACCATACAAATGTGGATCCATGCTAGATATACAAAACTCCATCGCAAACTGGGGAAAGCAATGAGCGCTTAAAAAAATACCCAGGGTATTCGTCTCGTCTTCCACAAAGTGCGATTATATCATGTTCGACATGATTGATTACCGGCCAATGATGTGAACCGTTAACAAGTGCGAGGGAGATGGTCATTCATGTCAATGATTCCCAAGGTACCCTAGTACAATCTACTGAGTGTGAATAGATGTCCTGATGTTGAACACCCAGTCGATTCTATCGATCAAAGGTCAATGATGTAAACCTATGTCGAGAGCAAGAGAATTTGTCATTAAGGCATACAGATATCAAGGTACTAAGTTTTTGTTTCTAAGACTATTTCCTGGATGATGATCCAATGTCAATGGGAATAGTCTCGTCGAAGAAGGGCTATGATGAGTCCCACATCGACGACACAAAACTTGGAACATAGTTCTAGAATGATGTGAATGTAGTAACCATAGGATTGACTCAAAAGTACTGACATAGAGACTATTTTGACTGTAGAGGTAAAATCTTCAACTTCCCTTTGAACATAGGGCGACACGAGAAAATACTTGGCAGCATGACTAAACAGGACAAAAACACAATGCGACAGTGGACAATGCATTCTTTTGAAAGACTCAAAGGAGTGACATGAATCATGAAAGTGGATCGTCATAGAGATCAGCTGAATACCCAATTGACTGAAATGATATGCAGACAAGTGCCATGTTCAAAGGTAACGACAAACTACTGCCATTTATTTGCAAAATGATTCCCTTCCCATTTTCCCCCATCATGGTTGATGAGTGCCTCTTTTTGGTTTTATGAGTTCAAAGAGGGTAACAAACACTCGGTATATCTCATCCGAAGACAAGTCCAAACTCATATGTTTTACGAACCTGAGAGAGGAGGGGTTCGTTCCCAAAAATGGGTCTCTCAATGTTTAATTTAATGAGTCCAATGAAAGGAAACTCGGTATCGTTCATGTTTAGAGAGTCTGAAAGACCACAGAAGAAGACTCCAAGGGGTCCTTTTTCATATGATTTAGTCCCTAAGGCCCGAAAAAGTATAAAATCATACCTTAGAGAACTCTTCCAGTCATGATTGGTTGGAGTGTTCCTTTTTTGTAAATAGTCTCTCCAAACCGAAAAAGAGATAACCTACCGTCGGAGAGATGACTCTTCAAACGATTTAATGAGCGTGACAAAGACAAGATCACTCGACAATCTTTTCGTATTTAAGGAGCCCGAAAAGAGTTTAAAGAAGACTCCATTAGGTCTCTTTTTACTATGAGAGATTTTACGAGCCTGAAAAGAATCAGAAACGGACTCGGACCTTTGATACTGGGTTTCGAGAGCATGACCAAAGTGTCATAATAAACTCTCAATGACTTTTTTCGTTTTATGGTAGTACAAAAAAGTAAAAAATGAACTCCCAAGACTTTACTCCTACTTTTCTTCTATCCTGCAACGACTCAAAACAAGTGTTAAATGCACCAATAACTAACATTAAGGGATTACGACTGATAAATTTTGAGTGATAAGCGATTTTAAATCAAAACTATAGCATGTCAAACCCAAAAATGTGTATAAAAGTCATACAAATAGTGAAAAACCAAATCATTTTACTATTTACCCATAGTGGAGAGAATTTGGAGCACTTTCCTAGTCAGATCTTTAGTTGCTGATATCGGGAGTTTCCACCATCAGATTCGAGCGTTGTCAGTTCCAGGTAATATCCGAGACCATATTATTTCATTCTATAGCTTCAATTTTGATTACAAGCCAATGATGTGAACCATTAACAAGTGCGAGGAGATCACCATTGATGTCAATGATTCCCAAGGTACCCTAGTACAATCTACTGAGTGTGAATAGATGTCCTGATGTCGAACACCCAGTCGATTCTATCGATCAAAGGTCAATGATGTAAACCTATGTCGAGAGCGAGAGAATCTCTCATTAAGGAATACATATCTTAAGATACTAAGTTTTTGTTTCTAAGACTATTTCCCGGATGATGAGCTGGTGTCAATGGGAATAGTCTCATCGAAGGAGGACCATGATGAGTCACACATCAATGACACTAAGCTCGGAACATAGTTCTAGAATGATGTGAATGTAGTAACCATAGGACTGACTCAAAATTACTAACATAGAGACTATTTTGACTGTAGAGGTAAACTTCTTCAACTTCCCTTTGAACATCGAGCGGCACGACAAAAGACTTGCCAACATGACTAAACAGGACAAACACACAATGCGACAGTGGACAATGAATTCTTTTGAAAGAATCAAAGGAGTGACATGACTCATGAAAGTGGATCGTCATGGAGATCAGCTGAATACCCAATTGACTAAAATGATATGTAGACAAGTGCCATGTTCAAAGGTAATGACAAACTACTGCCATTTATTTGCAAAATGATTCCCTTCCCATTTTCCCCCATCATGGTTGATGAGTGCCTCTTTTCGGTTTTACGATTTCAAAGAGGGTAACAAACACTCAGTATATCTTGTCCGAAGACAAGTCCAAACTCATATGTTTTACGAACCTAAGAGAGGAGGGGTTCGTTCCCAAAAATGGGTCTCTCAATGTTTAATTTAACGATTCCAATGAAAGGAAACTCAGTATCGTTCATGTTTAGAGAGTCTGAACGACCACAGAAGAATACTCCAAAGGGTCCTTTTTCATATGATTTAGTCCTTATGGCCCGAAAAAGTATAAAATCATACTTTAGAGAACTCTTCCAGTCATGATTGGCTGGAGTGTTCCTTTTTCGTAAATAGCCTATCCGAACCGAAAAAGAGATAACCTACCGTCGGAGACATGACTCTTCAAATGATTTAATGAGCGTGAAGAAGACAAGATCTCTCGACAATATTTTCGTATTTAAGGAGCCTGAAAAGAGTTTAAAGAAGACTCCATTAGGTCTCTTTTCACTATGAGATATTTTACGAGCCTGAAAAGAATCAGAAACAGACTCAGACCTTTGATACTGGGTTTTGAGAGCGTGACCAAAGTGTCGTAATAAACGCTCAATGAATTTTTTCGTTTTATGGTAGTACAAAAAAGTAAAAAACAAACTCCCAAGACTTTAATGCTAGTATTCTTCTATCCTGCAACGACTCAAAACAAGTGTTAAATGCACCAATAACTAACATTAAGGGATTACGACTGATAAATTTTGAGTAATAAGTGATTTTAAATCAAAACTATAGCATGTCAAACCCAAAATTGTGTATAAAAGTCATGCAAATAGTGAAAAACCAAATCATTTTACTATTTACCCATAGTGGAGAGAATTTGGAGCACTTTCCTAGTCAGATCTTTAGTTGCTGATATTGGGAGTTTCCACCATCGGATTCGAGCGTCGTCAGTTCCAGGTAATATCCGAGACCGTATTCTTTCATTCTATAGCTTCAATTTTTATTTTTAATGGCATTTTAGGCTTGTATGGCAAGCCCTAAAATCATGGAAGCGGGCACCACGCCTATCCCTTGTGGGATACGTGGTATCTTGCTAGAACCGCATCGAAAACACAGCGCACAGGCGGTGCCACCGCCTGTCTTCAACGGTGCACAAGCGGTGCCAGATTAAGAATGATTCTAATAGGTCTTTGATTTTTTTTGGCAGGTTCTAGCTAATAAAAAATGGTGATATGGAAAGAAAGACAACATGATAATGATGACGCTTTCATCGAGAGAAATGCGGGTTGCATAGCCACATTACGAGACTACGGACTCCTAAAAATTATTCTGGACTCCCAGTATGGTATCACATGAGCGATTGCTTGAGCATATACTCCAGATGTGGAATCCGGAGCAAAAACATTTCAAGGTTGGAGCTCATATTCAGACAGTTGACGTAGAGGACATCTACTTCTTGACTGGACTTTCGAGACGGGGTGCTCCCATCTCGCTGACAGGTTCCCACGGAGGGGATATTACCACACAAGAGTTGATAAACCGTCACTGCGTTCTAGGGACAAGGACATCGGGGAATAAAATCCCCATAAAAGTAGTGATGGATGGACCTCTACAGATTGTATCATTTACTATGCAGAGAGTGGTGGGAAGCTAGGGAGTGCACCAGGATTCTAGGGCACATATGCTTTATGCCATAGAGGCCATGGAGCCTACAGTATTCAACTGGGCGGAAGCCCTGCTTCCAATATTCAAGGATCAACTGACCAAGTGTTGACAGGGGGAACTGAAGCGGTTCAGTTTTGGTTCCATTCTAGCCTGCTTCTTCTTTGAGCAAGTACCATAGATGAGACCCCAAGTGGTCTTTATAGAGCTGAGAGCATGGGACCCTCGCATGCAGAGGTGGGTCCGGATTATGGCCTGTACTGGAGCAGGCAGGGGGAAGGTGAAGTTCGGTGACCCATTCTTTCGATGGCTGAGAGATCAAATCCTCATGGTGGAGGATTATGCTTATGCAGGTATGGACTTCAGTGGAGACCCCGAACTACCGCTCCCACCTGGTGGACAGTGGGGTGACATCGGTAAGAAGCAAAAAAACCCTAAAATGGAAATAGTTTTTTTTATGTTTTTTGATTTTTTATATTTTTTTATTTTTTATATTTTTTATGTTAAGTAACGAGACCTGAAAATTTTCATGCAGACGTTGGAGCAGCACAACCTGGGGGAGATCCCCATTGGATAGATGAGCTAGAGCCCGCTTCGTACCGCAGGGAGACGATGTGACCGGGGAGTTAGAGGAAAACCTGGAGAGGTTGACCTTAGACATCCCTGATGCTTCCATTGATGACCTCCCTCTGAGGTATTAGAGACCTACAGCAGGAGTACCAGGTCGGTTTAGCAGACTGCTACATAGGGTAGCCCGGGCGGTGATGTGCTCCCATGAGCATCACTAGACGATGTATGCATGATGTCTCTATTGAAAGCTGATAGCTTCAGGATTTTGTATGGTGATTTTTACTTGAAAGCCTATGTGCTTCAGAGGAGGTCTTGTGACCTATTTTTTGTAAAACATGTTCATATATATATATATATATATATACAAACTTTTACCCGTTGTTTATACGTCTCAAATGGTGGATGTATTTTACATGAGTTTTATGTGTCTTTAATTGTTTATTTACAATGAACCACATTTGATTTTAATGTCATGAGTGGGCAATATGCCAATCTAGTATGTAATTAGCTAATGAGTCAGCAACTACATTATGTTCCCTAGGGATATGCCTATAGGTGATGGTTTCAAATGACCTTTCTAACAAGCGTATCCTCTAGAAGAGGCGAAGAAGCACGGGATTTCTAATGGTATAAACATGGTTTAGATGACAAACCACGAGTTGTGAGTCTATCAAGACTACCAGATTGCGAAAATATTGAGAGGCAGCTTTAGTCAAAATACCTATGACTGCTCGATACTCGGCGATGTTGTTGGTAGTGGGACCAATACAAACCGCTCCTGAATTGACCAAATCTTCATCTGGGGAATAGAGGACCCAAGCAGCTGAGGCAAGATTCAAGGTGTGGAGGAAATCACCATCAGCGAAGCCGTAGAAAGCCATCTTCTCTGCATGACCAAAACATGGTATAAACAGATACAGACACTAAAATCAAAACCATATTGAAAATACTAAAAGCACACTGAAAGTCACGCAATATACATATATACAAGATACTATCCAAGAAATACCTAGGCATAGTACCTCTTTAGGTACAACCCATTGTGAGGTTTCCCTAAAGGGATTCCATCGTAGTCAACGAGCTCGTACGTCCCTTTCTCTAAAACTTTAGAAATGACGAAAGGACCGTAGCACATGGACTCGAACTTTCGTTTCCCTAGTTTGTCATATCTCTGGTCATAAGTCAAAACTAGGTCAACCTCGTTAAAGGAACAAGGTTGGATGGATTTATCATACTGCATCTTGACACGTTTCTTATGTGCCTCATTAGCTAAGGCAACATCTCTCCTAGTTTCGTCAAGGTTATTCAAGTACAAAAATCTCTCTTCCTTTGCGGAAGTGTCTAGGAGAAGTTCGACGGCAAGTTTTAAGAATGGAATCTGACATTGAATTGGTAAGACAACTTCGAGTCCATAGACAAGTTGGAAAGGTGTGAAACCAATATCTGTTTTCATCGAAGTCCTGTAAGCCCAAAGAGCAGAGAAAAGGATGTGGTGCCAGTTGGATTTATGATCTCCAACCATTCGACAAAGCATAGTTTTCAAAATTTTGTTAATGGCCTCTACCTGACCATTATCTTGCGAATAATATGGCGTAGAGTTTTCATGGTGAAAACCTAACTTGGCACTTAGTTCCTCCATCATTTGATTATGGAAATGTGATATGTGATCAGTAACAATGGACTGCGGGACTCCAAATCTAGCTATGATATGATTGAACAAGAATAGAGCGACAGTCTTACCATCTTCCGCATATGTAGGCATGGCCTCAGCCCACTTTGTAAAATAGTCAATGGCTACGATGATGTAACCATGCTCCCCAGCAGAGTCTCCAGATTTGTAACCAGGAATATTTCACCTTCTGTGGAAATAATTTGTTCCTCTGGTATGAATGGTTCAGATCCAGAACAAATGAGTGAATGACAAAGGATGAATACCTTCCCTAGATGTCGTAGACACCTGGAATGCTACTTCGATAGTGAACCTATGTACCTGCAAACAAATCAAACATGTAAACACATCAAAGCTACCAGAAAATCATCTACTTATCCATGTTAGTGACTAAGGAATCTAACAGCATGTACATGTGAAATCAAAACAACAGTAATGTGGGACGAAAATCATCTTTGCATTAAAGATGTATGGAGAAGCTTACAACCATTTCCTTAGTGTCGACAAACATCTCGACAAGACAAACACTTCATCCCCATAAGCTTCAACGTTGCTCTCTACGCTCTCCAATGGCTTGGGCTAAGTGGTCAATCCAACAGCATAACAATACCTCTATAGTTATCCCCCTCAACTATGGACATTAGCTTGTATTTATAAGGCTCAATGGATAGGAATAGTTGAGAGATTTGTGGATGAGGTGGCCTCTAAGATCCTATGATGGGGGATCTTGAGCCCAACTGACCCATAATGATAGGGATAAGGGAGGACACGAGGCTCATGATATGGAAGCCTCGAGAAACTTATTTTTTTTCCCATTTTACCCAAGGTACCGCTTTTCTTCTCTTATGATAGAGTGGTTTAGATGAGAAATGCTTATAGACCAAAGGCCACAAGTGGTGGCACCTCTTATGGAAAACATGATACAGGCAGTGTGAACAAGGTACCACTCATGGGCCACAGGGAAAATGCGGTGCTGAGTTTTTTCATGTAGAATTGACAAACAACATAGGTTTCCACTCTAAGTGCTAGGATTAAGGGAAAACATGGAAGTTAAAGGTCTTATCACATGGTGGTGACATGATTTGGTTATAACAGTACATTTACAATCTAAAGAGGGTTTTTCTCTTATGTTGGGCTATCTTCAGAAGTGAAGGTACTAATATGAAGCTTCACTTCATAATCTTCTTCTTGCTCTTGGTTGGTCAGAGGTTTGATAATTGGTTGGTTGGTTTTCTTTACCATTGCTGCTATCGACATCTTGGTGTTGGATTGTCGGCCCAAATATTTAAAAATATACTGATGGGTAATAGTCGAGGGGTTTTTCCTTCGTCATTTCTCCCTGCATGTACTGGACTGCAGTATGGTCGAGCTCCAACCGAATGTGTGTTGACGAAGGTAGACATCTTCGGATGTTTTGAGGCACCCTCCATCTAGCTGTTTGGATTTTCAAGTTTTGAAACCAATTGTATAATATTATTTTGGATTCTTGAAGTTCTTGTGGCTCTCTAGCCATTGAAAATGACTTGAAGTGCTACATATGAAATCTGGTCAGTTCTAGGAACTAGGGATGTCCGACTGGACACAAGCAGTACATGATGATCCATATGATCAGTGATGGAAACCTGATTATTTCTCTTATTCCCTAGTACTTTTCATAGATATATTTTAGCATGTCAGCCACATATTGAGCCTAGCAGTAGCTTTTCCATTTTTCAACTATTGTATCTATGACTTCCAACATGTCGAGCTTCAGGTCGCACCCTCAACCTATAACAGTTAAACCTGTGGACACTATTTTCACAACCATTTTGGGTGTGGAAGCTTTGATTTGTCATATTATCAGGCCTTTGGAGTTCTTTCCTATCAGAGTTCTAGTTGATTTCTGAACTAATCCATCCTTAATACCTAGGGGGACAGGTTCTACTTCGTTAGCGAGCCCAATAAGTTTGTAAATTGTTTCACCAGATATCTCAATAGATTTGGCGAAGTAGAACTTCCCGTTATGATATTGGCTGACGATAAATTTGACAATGGTTTATTTCGCCCCCCCAAAACTCACCATGAGAGGTGTGTTCATATAGTTCATAATGGAGCTAGCATTTACTTTGAGCCCTTCCTCCGTCATCTTTTTGTTTTCATAGGCCCATTTTTTTTATTTCTGCCCAGAGTCGTGCCGGCATGAATTTTCCTGTACTTTTTCCTTTTAATGTTTTCCAGTCTTTTTACTAGTGGAGTCACAACATATTCTAGCTCTTTTTCCTTGGAAACTGCAGCGTTGGTCTTCTTTTGTGTCATTTTCTTAGCTATCAGGTCGTCTTTTTGAACAGAGGGTTTTCTCTCAAAGTTCTGATAACTTTTTTGCTCAAGCTCTTCGTAGAATGTTGTGAAATCTTCGTCTGACATAATATTTATAGGTGGAGCGGATGGCGATCTTGTCGATGGAGGTATTAATGGTGGATTTGATGGTAGAGGATTCTCTATTAAAGACTCTTTTAATGCGCTTTGGTTTTAGCACTCCTTTTGACTGTAGTCATGATAGATTGATTGGACCTTTTAATGCTCTTGTCGATGTCAATTGTATGGTCGATAGTCGGTATGTCAATGGTGAGAATGTTGGTTGTTATTTTTGTCGAAGTGTACTCTGCTACGTCTTTCAAAATTTCTTTTCATTTTGATATTTACTAGTATTTGATTATGTTTGTTGTTTTTTAGGTTTTTCTGGTTTTTTATAGATTTTGTTAACAGTTATGAAACCGTTTCTCTTTTTTTTCCAGTTTTGATATCGCTTTAGTCAGGCACCGTTTATCAGTTTTTGAAACACTCTTCCTTGTAACGTTCTCAGTTGGACTGATCTGTTGGCATTGATTTCCTCAACGATATAGGGTCCCATCCACTCTATGTGTATCTTTTTTGGTTTTCCTTTCACCCGACCGTTATACAACAGTGCAAGATTTCCAACTGACAAGTTCTTGTTTTTAATGTTTCGGTCGTGCCATGATTTTTGTTTCTATTTTTGAATTTCTCAATGTTGTATAGCCATAAGTTGGTCTTCCTCTATCTTAGTTAGTTTCATTAGCTGATCTTTCTTTGCTTCCTCGACATTAATATGTAATATGTTGGATAATACTGGTGTCTATTGTCAGAAGTGTAGTGGTACGACTACTTCTTGGCCATAGACTAGTCGGTATGGTGTTTGGATGGTGGATCGTTTATATGCTGTTCGATAAGCCCATAGGACAACAATAATTTTTTCATCCCAATCATCTATATTAGAGTTAAATATTTTTTTTAGGCCTCTTATTATGGTTTTATTAAATGCTTATATTTCCCCATTAGACTGAGGGTGATAAGCTGTACTTTATCTATGGTCGATCTTGAATTGCTTTGTCAATGCCGTAATAGTTCGGTTAATAAAATGTGATCCTTGGTCGCTAATTAAGGTCAATGGACAACCAAATATAATAATTATATTTTCATATATGAATTTTTAAGCCACTTCACTAGAAAAGGTTTCGACAGGTTCTGCCTCTACCCATTTAGTAACATATTCCAATGCTGTTATGATGTATCATGTGCCTATCCTTCTTGCTGGAACTGGAAATGGTCCTATGAAGTCGATAGCCCAAATTTCAAATGTTAGACTTGGATTTATCGATATTAAAGGAATCTCAGTAATAGGAAAGGGTTGACCTCAACGTTGACAATGATCACATTTACTAACAAACGTTTGATATTCCTTGTGTAATGTCAGCCACCATAGTCCCGACTGTTGGATCTTTTTGGCAGTCGTGTCCAACTGAAAATGTCCTCCACCTGGTCCATAGTGCGCTTCATGCATTATGTTTTCTCTTTCATGCTCTAAGACACACCGATGAAGTACTTCATCCAAGCCCATTTTATATAGGAATCTATTAATTAGAGTGTATGGTGCAGCCTTCATTGCTAGAATATGTTTCTTTTTAGTGCTCATACCTTCAGGTGCATGACCATTCTCTAAAAAATAAGTTATTTCTTCAAGTTCTGTTGGTACAACTTCTATTAGAAATAGATGTGCATATGGGAGATCATATTTGACTCTTGTCGGTTCCTCCCTCATGTCGATTCTTGACAAGTGGTTGGGTCCGACATTTAGCCTCCTTGGTCGAACTACTAATTCGAACTCAAATTCTTGGAACAATAACAACCAACGACATATTCTTCCATGATGTAAGGGTTTGTTTACCAAGTATTTTAAAGCTTGGTGATTTGTGTAGAATATGAAAGGATTAGCTAATAGGTAATGTCGATATTTCTGTAGTGCAAATACCATTCCTAATGCTTCTCTTTCTGTCATTGAATAGTTTCATTCTGCTTTATTTATTTTTTGACTGCTATATACAATTGGATAGTCCATCCCGTCATCTCCAGGTTGTGTCAATATTGTACCTATTGCTATGCCTAATGCATCAATGTGTACGTGAAATCTGAATGACTAGTTTGGAAATCTGAGAATGGGTGCTTCAACTAATTTTTTCTTCAACATGTCGAAGGAAGCATCGCATCCCTCAGTCCAGTTGTATTCTCAGTCTTCTTTCAATAGCTCTTCTAACGGGTACGTCATATTTGAGTAATGACGAATGATTTTTCTATAATAGCTCTTCTAACGGGTACGTCATAGTAGAACTCTGACTTTTTTTGGGTTAATTGGGGTTTCAGGTCAAGGATGATTTTTATTTTTGCAAAATTGACTTTGATACCTTCCTTTCATACGATATGCCCTAGTAGAATTCCTATGGGGGTCAAAAAGATGCATTTCCTTATATTGAGCTAAAGTTGGATTAGTCAACATCTTTCCAAAATTAGTCTTAGCCACTTACAGTGATCTTTCAACATGGAGTATATTGTCCAATCATCAAAGTATACAACCATTGTTTTATATAGGTATTCTTGAAATTATTTGACTATTATCCTTGAGAATACAGTTGGTGCATTCTTTAACCCAAATGGCATGATGTTGTAAGAAAATGAACCGAATTGACAAACAAATGTCATCTTCTTCTAGTCTTCTTTAGCAATCAGGACTTGATTATATCCTTAGAATCCATCTGTAAATGAGTAACACTCATGTCCTATGACTTCATTTAAGATTTCATCTGCGAATGGAGTTGGAAATGGATATGTTAGGATGAATTTATTTAGCTCTCAGAAATTGACACAAATTCTTAATTTTGTCGGATCGTGCTTTTTCTGTTGGATGACCATAGGGATTGCCCATTCCGATTGGTCGATTGGATATATAATTCCAGCTGCTAGCATGTTATCAATCTCCTTTTTCACTATTTCCTTGTATTGGTGAGCTAATTTGAAAGGCCTTTTCTTAATCAGTCTTGCATCAGGTTTTATGTCTATTTTCATTTCACTCATCTCTTATACTAACCCTTTTAGGTCTTTATAGTCTCGAGAAAAGACATCCTAGAATTATTTTAATAGGTTAATTATTTCTATTGTTTTCTCATCATCCTAATAGTCACCTATTCATGCCAGTTTTGGTCGATCATCATTGGATATGTCGACTTCTTTGGTTTGAACTTTCGCGTCCATCCATTCTGGCTCCTTGCTTTCATTGATTTGTCGAATTCCTTGTTTAAAATGTGAAAATGATGTTGGGAAGTCTGCTGCTGTCATCCTGTCAGTATCTTCTATGTTGGTCAACTTGACTTTAAATATTGTTTTAATTGGTTTTACCGTTTCTGGTTGATTAGTTTACCACTAAAAGATTTTTCCATGTGTGTACTCATTCTCCAGTCGAAGTCTTGTCGACTGTGGTATTCTATTCGAACAAATGTTATTACAATATTCTTTCAGTTATTTATGGTTTTGTGTTGAAGTATGGTGAACGGTCGGTTGTATAAAATTTTTTATTTGTTTTGTTTCCTCGACCAGTTTGTCATTTTCCGGTATGAATCTGAAGTCTTTAATGAAATTTTCCATAAGTTCCTGCCATATGAATGTTTCGCCTCGAGCTTCTTCCATTTTATACCATTTTTTTGGTAAATCATCAAGTGTGGATGGAAATAAGTGTGGCCATGTTCATTCGTCTTTGTACCCAAGTCTTCTCCATTCCCTTTCGCATATACTTTTATGATTTTCAGGGTTTTGTCCTTGTGTGAAGACTGGTATTTGTGCCTATTTAGTTAGCTTCCTTCCACCAAATATTTCGATGAAGTATGTCAAATTTGTTATCCACGTTTGTAGCCTCGAATGATGGGTATCCCACCATCGAGCAGCTTGACCTATAAACGTTTATACCGGGATTTTTAGCTAGCCATGCTCTCCTAAGTTTTTGGAAACTTGTTCAATATGGAGCATTGGTGACTCTCTTTCTTTATACTGAAGAGACTGTTTTTTTTTCCTGTTTTAATCGGTGCTAAATAAGGGTATTCCCTAATTTTTCTTTCAAATATCTTTGGAATGATGGACACTAACAAGCATTGTCAAGTCGGTTTCTTTGATATGGCTTGGATAGTCCAACATTCTCGTGCTTGAGTTTCATAATTTTCTATCTCCCAATCATATAATTATGCATCTAAATTATATCCAACTGAATCTTGGTTCCCTAAGTGAAGTTCCCCATATATGTTTGGCTCAAGATAGTCTTCATTATATTAGATTTTGTAGAGTGTCGAACGTCGACTTCTTCATCTATCGGTTCGGTCCAAGGTTCACCTTGAAAAGTGTGAATGGGGACAATAACTTTTTTTCCATTTCCTTTGATCTTTATCCTCTCTTTTTCTAAGGAAATCGATGATTTCATATTTCAACCCCATGTTTGGCCTACCAAGGTTGGGAAAGACCTGGATCCTTCCTTAGGGTCGATGATTTAGAAATATAATTTCGTGGTGATTCCCTTGATGGTTGTGTAGACATTGCGCCATACGCTGATAGGTTCGATTAGTCCTTGATTTGATAATTTTAGATATATGCCTGATTCGTTTAGTAGAGGTATTCCTATTTGTTCCCATGTAACTCGCGTCATAATATTTACTTGGGATCCAAAGTCAAGAACAACTTGTCGAACGTGATATCCCTCTATCTCTAGGTCGACAAGTGGGTCAGCATCACTCTTATCTTTTTTATTTAGGCTACATATATTTTTAGTTTATTCCTCCATATTCATTTTGTTCTTAATATTATATAACAGATCAATAAATTGTGCTACAGACTTGTCTTTATGTATTAAGTTAAGTAATCCTTGTGAGACACCTTGCCAACTGTTATTAATTTCTTCTTGTCGGGCGAATTCTTGGAACATATTTAATGCATCATTGTACAATTGTTTTTTCTTTATGGGATTAGGATAATCATCTTTGTTTTTGATTTTGCTTATTCGTATATTATCATTACTAGTCTTTGTTCCTTGTCTAGTGACTACATGTAAATTCTTTGTATGAATTATATCACATTTATGAACACACGACAAGACATTAACATTTTTATTCTTATTTACTTTGTCAAGTATAATGGGACAATCCTCTAGTGAGTGATCACCCATGCCACAACTAGCACAAAATTTCAGGTCGGTTTGATCTTTATACAGTCAGTCTATGTATCGATGGCCTTCCTTATAGCACGTGAAACACTGAATTGGTCGCTGCAGTCTGTTGTCCCGATTTTCATTGAATCGGCCTCAACCTCCAAATCCTCCACGACTATTGTCATACCGGCGCTTGTATATCCGACCGTCATATTTATGATAATTTTCCCCATTCTGTTCATTGCTTCTTGGAAAGTTATCATTGTTATTCTGTGTGACAGCGTTAATCTAATAGAATGCATGATATTTTTGTCGATTTTTTAGGTTCAGATGGCTGTTAGTTGTTGTATGACTTTTTACTTCGCAGATTGCACACCATGAAGCTTTGTTGTTCTTCATTTTGAACGGATAGTCCTTTGTTGTGTGAAGCCCATGTTCTTGGAAATTATCACAAAAAAATTCCATTTGGAAAAATAGGACATCTTGTCGGCTGACATCTTATCGACAATTATCTTTGGTATGGATAGTTGTCGAGTAGTTCGTGCACCAGATATCTTGACCTTTGAGGTCCAATTCTCTTAGTGATTTTTGCATGATTTCCAACTATTCCCCAATGAGATTGTCAACAGGGTGTGCTAGATAGTTATCGTCCATATTGACTTGCAGAGCTTTTGTGACTGCTTCTTCATATGATTTGAATGTGTCCAGACTTATATGTCTTCGGATCTTCTATACAAGTCCTGCAAGAAACCATTGAATCAATAATTGTTCATCAATGTTATAGTCTAATTGGCTCAATAGGTCCTTCCATTGCTTGTCATAGTCCCAAACAGTTTCTGTGGGTTTCTAAACAGTTGTTTTCAACTTTTTTGTTGCCAAATGCTTTGTATCTAGTGTTTTGAAGAAGGATAAGAACTGTTTCTTAATTTTTTCCTTGGTCACGTTAGGTTTCTTCTCAGTATATGTCATATACCAAGTTAGTGCCCGCTTCCTCAAGGTACTAGCGAATTGCGCCATCTATCTATCTTCAATAGTTACAGCATTAGCCTCCCATGTCGATTCACAGATGAACCAATGTTGTATGGAATCCTCATCACCCTCATAGAGGGGGATGTGTGCTGCACTGTGCCCCATGTCATTGTCATTGACGTCTCCTTCTGGCGGTGGTGGGGATGGTGGGATATTCTACGTGACTCTTTGTTCAGATCTAGTCTCAACTGAACTCTCATTCTCATCGGTAGGTTTGTTTGTTAGTTCCTCTATGAAAATGTGTCAGAATAGTTCAACTTCTTCTGTCGATGTCCAAGCCAATTACTGAAGCTCAGATATTCTTTTTTGTGGATCCGAATGCTATGTATTTCTTAAAGTTGTATTTGGAAGGGGGGGTTCTCCTTCATGTCTTGGGTAGAGTAGGTGGATACTTCAGTTGGATGGGTACAATTGGAATGTAACCCAGTTTCCTTCCTGAGGTCGACTAATCACCAAATGGTCAACACCATTTCCTTCATCGTCTAGTCGGCTCTAGATGTCATACTCACCAACTCTAAGCTTGAGGTCCTCTTCAACAATTGCTTCCACTGGTACACTCAAGTTCAATTTTTTCAGAGATAGAGGTCTTACATATTGGGGTATCTCGACCTGGATAGCTTCTTATTGCTCTATCCACAAGTCTTCCTCCATTGGTGACACTTCTTCATCATCTATGCCTTCTTCTTGTCAGTCATAACCCGAATTTGGTGGATTTCCTTCATGTGTTGTCACCCTGGTAGTCATTATTCTCTGCAGTGTAATGACCTACTTTTTGTGTTCCTCCCTTCTCTTCTGCCTCTTATCTCTCTCGATTTTATACAAATACAGAGTGCTCTTGTGTGTCACTGTCCAAGTTGTTTATTTATTTTCTTGATTGTTCATTGCTAGTGGTTCCTTCTGTAGTTGACTAAAATCCTTCTACTCTACCTCGACACATGACCACCTACCCCCCCATAGATTTGGGTTCATATTCTGCACAAGGTTAGGACTTGCGATGGTCCGAGCCTGCCACGTCGCAATCAACTAAGGACATTGCTCCACATTATGGTCCTTCTCTTTGCAATAGGAACATGTCTTTGCAAGTTCTTAACAATATCTAGCATAATGTCCTGACTGCCGATAGTTATAGCTATAACCCGACCTATTCCTCTACCAAATTATCCTCCCCCTCTTCCTCTGAAGTTTCCACCACCCCTTCTCCGTGGGTGTGGTTGCTGTGGTGGGTACTGATTCTGCTGGTATTGCGACTGATATTGGTTCTGTGGTGCATACTGATTCTGAGGCACATACTACGGCTGATACTGGTTAGGTGGGAAATATGCAGGCTAGTAGTGTGGGTGCGCCTGTTCAACTTGAACCTGTCCATCGTCTTTCATCAAGTATGTATCTATTGTCTTTTCCTTCACGAGTTGGTATGCTCTGCAATCCTTCTCTTCATGGCCTACTAACTTACAAAATTTACAGAAAACGTCTTTTTAGGGTACTTAACTTTATTTGTAAGTATAGAATCTCCTCATCGCAATGTCCTCTTGTTTGGAATATCTAGCACCAAGGTATCTCGTGGCCACTCAATGGGTTTGGCGCACCCGATGAGACGTAGTTCATGTATGTCAGACAATTATCCTTGGTGTGTCCATCTATTCTGCATTTCATACACCATAAATATTCTTGGGCTTCATTTCCCTTCTTAATATCCTGAAGTTGTATCGTTAGGTTAGACAGCTACGACTGGATCTGCACCATTCCTATGGCACCATCGCTGATTGGCGAGGATTCCAGCTTCATTTCCAATTCTAGCACTTCTGTTTGTGATTCAATGTTTTGTTCTATTAATGGGCCTAAAATGTGTGGTAAGAGAGTGACAATAAACCACTCTTTATGCTGCACATCCGAAATTTGGAAACTTACTTTGGCCATCAAAGTTTTAAATCCTTGGTCAAAGTCCCATACGGACTTTGCCAATGATTGTTTTATCTCCTTGATCTTGGTGTGTTATAGCGGATTTCACCACTCCAGGTGAATCACACTTTGTATGGCCTTCCCCTGTCCCGCTGCAGACTCTTTAGACCCCATGGACCATATTTTATCCTTTGATGTTTCCTTGATCATCCCTAAAACTATATAAAAAATGATATACGCGGATTTTTACCCGATAACCGCGTACATACGCAGGTTTAACCCCTATAACCGCGTACATCGGGATGTGCGCATAGTCCAAATCCTTTTTGGAGTTTTCCTTGACATGGATCCAACTCATTCGACTCCTGGCCTTCCATATGCCTTGAGATTGCTCGGATTCGACCCTTCATTATCCCTTGTGAAGCTATATAAGGAACCCCTTGGTACATTGAAGGCATAAAGAGAGATTGAAAGCAACAAAACAATAGTCCATTGTTGCCGGAATTTATGCTTGAGTCTGCATCCCTTTGTCCCTTTGGAGCACTGTTGTGTTCTTCCCAAGCTTGCCTTTTGCTAGCGAGATTTCTATCGTGAGATGGAGGATTGAGGTGGTGGAGGCCCAAGTGGGGGATTCAGTTTCTCCGGTTCGTAGACGTGCCATCGGAGGTTGTATCTATCTTGTAATCTCTGATTTATATTAATAAGAACTATCTTTTCTTGTCCAATGATGTGTATTTGATTGAATATTGTATCCATTGGAATATGTCAAATGCTTTTACATTATTGATTATATATGCTAGAATATATCTAACACCATGATATATAGTATGCTTGTATTGTTAACTTGTTGTTGGGGAAGTATTATATCAATTCAAGCTGAAGATTGGAAAGCTCAACAGGGATCTACTTCAACTGTCCGGACTAAGGTACAAGGTCTGATACTTTAGTGTTAGACATTTTATTTCTATTGCATATTGGGAAAGATTGATTTCTGGGGTCAAAGCTATCTGTTGTGGTACCCCAAGCCATAGGAATTTCTCTCCGTAACAGAATTGGCGACTCCGCTGGCGAGTTCCTAGTAGTTGTCCTTTGGGGGATTTTATCAGCACAATGGGTTTGATATTATTGACTTTCTCTCTATTTCTCCCTGTTTCTATGTCGCATTTTATAGTATGTTTGTCCATTGACACTCCCCTTCATTGGTTTGGCCTTGGCCTGCTTTTTACCACTACCTTCTCTGTATATGCGGGTTTTTGGCCAAAAGTCGCGTACATACGTGGATTTTTGGCCAAAAGTCGCGTACATACGCGGATTTTTGGCCAAAAGTCGCGTACATCCTCCCTTTTGGTGAGTTTGATGTTGTGGGAAGTTGCTGGGTGGGTTGTGAGTGTGGTTGGGTCTTCCTTGGGTCTGATGTTGTCTGTTGGATGCTTCCTTGGGTCTCAATGTCTTGCTAGGCTTGTCTTTTATACTTACTGCAGAGACTGAGAGTTTTAGATGACTTTTATTTCATTTTTAATTCTTTTATATTGGAAAATACAAAGTAGTTGCACTCTTAGTTGCATATTAGATATGGATTTGAGGAGGTACTTGCATTGGATTGCTTGGATGAGAGTTGTTTTTAGGCTTTCATATAGGAAGGATTGCATTGGCATTCGGAAAGGAATATATATATATATATGCATCTCATGTAGTGGCATACCCTATTTTTCATTTGACAAATATTGCACTTAGCATTGTTTGTTATGGTGTGCACTTTTATTTCACTGCTGAGTCTTCATATCACTAGTTGCACGGCCATTTCCCTTTGAGTAATTACAGCCAACTAAAATCAACGCTAAATTAAAATGAATTACACTCTTTTCTTTTCTAGGGTGCACCAACAAGATTAGGTTTTAGGATCTTGGAATAGTTCATTGTAAGTCAATTTTCCAAGATCACTAAACAACAACATCTAGGTGTCTGTCCAGGGAGTGTGTGAAATTCTTGATATAACCATCGTTCTTAGGATCCTCCTCTCAAACAGGAGTTAAGCACGAGGCAGTGTGAGCGGTTATTGATTGGGATGACCCCTAGTCATAACTGAGTAGCACCGGAGATATTTCCAGGATTGTATTCGTATCTGGGGGCTCTTTCGAGAGTTTCGGGCTTTGCTACCCTGCCCATACGGTCAATCCCGCCTGCAACTGTCCGCCTGAGCTTTGATTATATTGAGGTGACCTTAGTGACCTTACCTAGGATATCGAGGGGGTACTTATAGAGGTTATTCTACAGGTGTCCTGGCTAGGTTGGGGTCAAACAGCACAGTCGCTTTATGCGTTGAAGCTGAGGGCCACTATAATTGGTTACGTACCTTCACTTGTAGTGTATGGGAGTTTCGGGCCTCTCCTAGGCGAGACATACCTACTGCATTCAGGAGCTCACATATCCTCCCCTTGGTTTGCTTGTATTTTGGTTGTAGATTTTCTTAGGAGTGTGCTCTTTGTGCACTAGTTGGCCTTTGGGATCATGGTTACTTGAGTATATTTATGCTCTCTTGAGTTTGGGTCCTTCTATTTTCGGCATGCCCGGTATCCTATCACCCATCTTGGTCCTAGTACGGACCCTAGTGTCAGACTTGGGGGCATCACAGCCCCTTACCGTGCTCATAGATTTGGGAATGGTCATATTCCATCCTCTACTCCATTTGTGGAGGAATTTTATTCCCTTCGCTCGGTCTTTACACCGGTGATCACCCTCATGGGGGTGGTAGTGGATGCATGAACGTTGGGTCTACACCTTACTTTCATTTTTATGTCCCATCGTTCATCTCATTGTTTCCTTTGAATTAAGTTGTCGTGATCATTCCTCCCTATATCCTATAGTTTGGATTCTTTATTGACTATTTTAGGTTGTTTTGGACTAATATGGTTGTCATGTAGGATCCAGTTTTTGTACACTCTCTCCGATGTTTCGACCCATTCGTGCCTGTCATAGGTATTACGTCTATACTGGCATATAGGTTAGGTTCACCACCGTTTGCATTTTGCATGACCTTATGACCATGTCACTATGACCTTAGGTACGAACCCACTCTATTATGTCACGAAACCTTCTTGCTGCTATAGAAGTGGCATGATGTGAGTGGTAGAGCTTCACCTTACATGGGTACCCTAGTTAGCGCCTGATTTGCATTTGGTGCCCATGCCGATGTTTTCTCCTTTAGGGTGTGGGAGTCCGTTGTATAGTACTGCCATGACATTTTGCAAGAGCCTCATACTCCTCTTGATATTATGCTGGCCTTTTTCCCTCCGGAATCCCCTTATGTCAAGTTGTGAATGCATTATCATGAGCTTTTCCTGCCTTATTGAGCTTTATGCCGGCTCCCCTGACATTGCGTTTCAGCCATATAGCCCGAGCTTGTCTCATGTCTAGCCATGCAGAGCCATTTTTTATATCCTTCGCAGCTTGATTTCCCTTTTTACCGGGAGGGGATTTTCCCCCAAGTGTCGATATCCTACACATGCATCCTGGCATTGAGGATAGGTATGTTCCACTGCTTGGAACTAGTTTGTTTGCCCTTATGACACTCGTCTCCTCCTAGTTTGTAACTATAAAGCTAGTTTATTCTTTTTTCAAGCTTTTCAAATAACTGAAAAAGTCCAAAAAAATCAAAAAACCAAAAAGCTAGACAAGGAAAGATGTTATCTTTTGGCAGCTGTCGAGTCGTGTCGCCTTCGAACAGAGCACTGTG
>LPNX011044817.1:0-29425 GCA_001517045.1 Pseudotsuga menziesii | reverse complement strand
CGACCTCAACACATCTATTCACACTTGTTAGTTTGCACTCTAGTACCTTGATTCCCATTTTCATTATCGGTGGGTAATCTCGCGTCTGTTAACGGTATATATCAATGACCGGTAATCAGACGATGGACTACTATGTTCGACCTCGACACCTATATTCGCATAGTAGGACATGTACTCATAGCGGTTTGTGTAGAATACCTTCTAGACCGGTGGCATATTTTATATGCTACCTCCTTGATCGTGCTAGTGTTCATGAGATTTCATCTCTTATGACTTGATTCCAGTGTATGTCAGACATTTCCAGCCACTATGGAGATCTTTGTCTATTGTATATCTTCAGCCATTTTGGAGATCATGGTCCTTTGTATATCTTCATCATGGATATTCTGATCTATGTATATTGTACGTGGCGATGACCACATATGTGATATCATGTATTATGCCTATTTATGGCCATTGTACTCTTATGTATCCAGGACTGCTATATGTACTTGCAGTTATATGCAGAGTTGTATCATTGTACTATGCTGATTGGGTGGCTGATCTTCCATTTGGGATCCTTCATCACTCCACTTCTGGGATGGAGTTATAATGTATTTCAGCCATTGTATGACCCCTCTGACCTCACACATTAGGGGGCATCTGTTATAGCGGATTTCACCACTCCAGGTGAATCACACTTTGTATGCCCTTCCCCTGTCCCGCTGCAGACTCTTTAGACCCCATGGACCATATTTTATCCTTTGATGTTTCCTTAATCATCCCTAAAACTATATAAAAAATGATATACGTGTATTTTTACCTGATAACCGCGTACATACGCGGGTTTAACCCCTATAACCACGTACATCGGGATGTGTGCATAGTCCAAATCCTTTTTGGAGTTTTCCTTGACATGGATCCGACTCATTCAACTCCTGGCCTTCCATATGCCTTGAGATCGCTCAGATTCGACCCTTCATTATCCCTTGTGAAGCTATATAAGGAACCCCTTGGTACATTGAAGGCATAAAGAGAGATTGAAAGCAACGAAACTATAGTCCATTGTTGCCGGAATTTATGCTTGAGCCTGCATCCCTTTGTCCCTTTGGAGCACTGTTGTGTTCTTCCCAAGCTTGCCTTTTGCTAGTGAGCTTGCTATCGTGAGATGGAGGATTGAGGTGGTAGAGGCCCAAGTGGGGGATTCAGTTTCTCTGGTTCGCAGACGTGCCATCAGAGGTTGTATCTATCTTGTAATCTCTGATTTATATTAATAAGAACTATCTTTTCCTGTCCAATGATGTGTATTTGATTGAATATTGTATCCATTGGAATATGTCAAATGCTTTTACATTATTGATTATATATGCTAGAATAGATCTAACACCATGATATATAGTATGCTTGTATTGTTTACTTGTTGTTGAGGAAGTATTATATCAATTCAAGTTGAAGATTGGAAAGCTCAACGGGGATCTACTTCAACCGTCTGGAATAAGGTACGAGGTCTGATCCTTTAGTGTTAGACATTTTATTTCTATTGCATATTGGGAAAGATTGATTTCTGGAGTCAAAGTTGTCTGTTGTGGTACCCCAAGCCATAGGAATTTCTCTCCGTAACAGGGTGATGCACTGTGACTCAGATTTAGGTTTTATGAACTCACAGATCACTGCGAGTCGTATTTCTTCAAGGGTCTTCTGTGGCGTTGCTGGATTTACTATGCAGAACTTCATAAACCAGTCCATCGCATGACCCCTTAGAGTCATGATCATCTATGCCTTCTTTAGGTCTACGTTATGAACTAGGAGAACCATCCAAACAACTTCACATAGGAACCAATGCTGCTCTGGATCCTCTGCTCCATTCCCATTGAATGTGGGTAACCGAATATCATGCCCAACCATTGAGATGGCTTTGGGGTTATCTGATGAATAATTTAGTGGAGGTGTACCCTCCTGTGCGCTAGTCACAGTACTGGCACTATCAATATTAACAACTCTTCCAGGATATGAGATTCTAGACCTTACCTCTGGTGATACTCCTGGTTTGATGTAGTCATGACCTGATCTTGGTGTCTCCTTAGACTCTTCGGATTCTTCTGCTCCTTATAAAATTGGGATATAGTCCTCCTCCTCATCGCAATACCCTTCATCCAACTACGACTGAATTTCATGTTCACTTTCTTTTAACAGACTAGGAGTTCGTCGACCTTCCTCTGTCTTTCTTCTTTTCCATGATATGAATCTCCTTCCACTTCTTAGGACTTCATCTTCTAGTTCATGTTATTTACTTCCTGGGAACATCTCAGCTCACCATTTCCCATTTTATCTATAGATCGTCCTTGACATATCCCATCTCCTTGGATATGCGGCTCAACTACTCAACTACAATATGCCCCTCTCACAAACTATCATCTTTATCCATGTATTTATAGACAAAGAGTATCTTTGTCGAGGTCCTTGGAAAAAAATTATTTCAACCTCACTATATGAGGTTATAGCACCTACTACAAACTCAGTAATATACCCTTGCAAAATACCGTCGGCCAAAAAATCAACATCCCTAGAGATGGGGTACTTACACTGGTTACCTTGTGAATGAACTGATCACTTCACTCAACCGCTTCTCTTCTTTGGAAATTTGTCTTCCTGGTCTCCAATCTTGACAACCACTCATGTAGAAAAATAGGAAAATGTGATAGAATATCTTGTGAATATCAGAATATATGTATCAGTCTAACCAGTATTTTGTGCTCAACCATGATCATGTGGTCTCCTCTTGCGCAAATGCTAGCATTTTAGACTCCATCCAATCCTCTATTTCCTCGTTTTTCAGATGCCACAACATCTCCCTCAACTCAAACGATTAGGTCCCGGGAACATAACCATTTGTTGGCCTAATCTTCCCTTCTATATCAACCCGAGGTTCAAGAACAATGCAATACTGATAAGATACCAAAATACATCGGCCCGACAGAGCAAGCTTAGTCAAAAACACCCATGAGGCAGGCGTAGTCTCACCTGAGATATCTTAACGTGTAACTACCAGAACCATGTTTCCACAGTTGGTGAGGGAGTATAGTCCCTTTGCGCACGACCAAGGCGCTCAACAGAGGTGGAGGGGTGGTGTCTTTCACCACTTTAAAATGGAGAAATAGTGCGACACAAACGGTACACGACACAAATTTGTCCTTAAAACCTTAATAACTGGCACAACCATGTGACGCAATTGAATCCTTGAATATAAATGACAGCGATGTGACTTAACTGTGCTTAGATATGAAACAATACACAATGCTCAATAATGCTTAGATATTCATTCATTCACTTCTTATCAGTATTTCGACATTTATTCCAACAATAGCCATAAACAATGAAAGTTAATAAACATTCAACATCGACAGTTAAAAATTCAACCATTCACATACACCATTCAACATACATCAACATAGGAAATAACATAGAAACCCATTTGGGAAAAAATACCAAGGTGCTCTTCATTTGGCATGAGAAATATAGGTAGAACCTTGCAGTTTGTAACTTACAGACTGTTCTTAAGATATGTCTTTTGCACAACTCTTCTTGCTCTCATGCTCTCTGGTTTATTCTCCTATCTATTCCTACTGATTCACACATAGCCTGAATCGACTCTTCTACTCAACAGTCTGTGCACTCAGCTGCAGATTCATGGCTCAATAAACTCCTACTATAAGATTCCTCTATGATATTTTCCAATACTCCTACTCTTCTTAACTCTTAATGAATCTAACCCTTATACAGAGCAGGTTCCTCCTACTTATAGTGTTTACAAGACCGCGTAGGGTTGACTGAGTACAACTCAATTATTACAGACACACATAGCTACAAAATATATTCTATTACATTAATGACAAGCCCATACCTAGTCACAAAATTCCTTCATTATATTAACCAATACCATAAATAGCCATAGAAATGTCTTTCATCCTACCTGGACAGGTCATCAATAGCCGCAAAACTGTCCTTTAGTCTTCCATCGGTTCGTCCTTTTGCAGTCTTCCTTGAGTTGTACCTATTCAGCTTTAACTCTTCTACCTTACTCTTCCACCAACTTGGATCTTCCTTTCCTCATCACAACGATCCTCATCGCAACTTCCTCTACTCTGCGCTTGCGCTTCTTCCTTTACCTGCTTTTCTCCGTCGCGTGCTTGTTTTCCTTTCTTGCACTTGCACGTCAGATTCTTCCTTATGCACTTTTCCTGGCCCAACAAGACCCCAAAATATTTCTTTTAAGTATCAAATTGTGTCTGGAATCAATGTCTACTAAAAGGTGTGCTAGGACATCTTTCTTAGCATCTTCGAGACCATCTTCAAGGTTATCACAATCGATGCTATTGTAATTAGAACATTCTTACCTTCACTGGTGTTTGATGCTTCCTATTCCTTTTTTTCTTTCTTTTAATCTTCAGTAGACTTGAATTTTGATTCAATATTTGTGTCTTGGTTTATTCCAGGATACTCACTTTCAAACTTGAACCATAGGTCTTTGGGTGAAGAGCGTTCCCCTACAATCTCTCTGAAAGAGCTTGAGAGTCCACCCATCAGAAAATTCAATGCAATGGCGTTGTCCTTCTTGGCATCCTTCTAAGCAGCTGGCTTTGCATTCTTGTTGGAATGAATGGTTGGATTGACCACAATATCCCATACACCAAATTTATTCAAGTAATATTTCATCTTACTTCTCCATCCAAATTTATAGGTCACATCAAGTGCTGGAACTTCATCATTGCCGAGGGACTCTGCCTTTGCATCCATTGTGTGTCCACGGATCTCCTTCAAGATAGTTAGGCTTGTGGTGAAGTCCCACTTTGATACCAATTTTTAGACACAATTATACACTGAGATGGGGGGGGGGGGGGAATCAATGGGACAACACTTTTTACCAAATTCACTTCTTCAAATATTTAAATAGAGATCATCATATGTATACAATCAAGTTCATAAAAATTAATCAATCATATCAACCACACAGATCACAAAAGACACATTTGAGATAAGCTTTGAAAACTTTATTATATCTAATTGATATGAGTTACAATAGAGGCCACAACCTTCGGGTTAAGATTCAACTGACTAAGAAGCACCAACTTATATTCCAAGATCCTGCTTTCTTTTTCTTAGTTCCAACTAAGAGAAAGTGTGCAAGACCCAGCTCAAAATAATAAAATTAATGCTTTCATCAAACAACCATATGCTCAACAAACTTATCCAATGCAACCAACATCATGTCATTCTGCTCATCTATGTCTGTTTATTTCTATGAGTCATTTCTTTCTTGTCATTTTTCATCAACTTAATTTTCTCCAGGACATCATAGATTGATCATGTCATTTGTACATCAACACTTATCTTGTCCACTGCATACAATATCATGTCCTTGTCAATCTACTCATCACAAATACATTTATGCCAAGCTATATTCATGCTAGTGTTTGTTCATGTGTTGCTCATGTCAAAACATCAAGGTACTTCCAAAAAACCATTCCTTCCATTTACTGTTGCTCATTACTTTTATCAAAAAACACAACAAATATTCATTCTAACACCTGTGGCTGCCTTTGAATATCATCAAGAACAAGTTTAGTGTGTTAAAGTTATCCTCACTATACTTTTGCATAGTCCTCAATTTGTTTTCTATTGTAGCATCATGTGTTAACTACTGAGACATACTTGAATTATTCCAGATGTTTTGAATAGCAAGATATTGAGACAAACAAAAAAGGCTCACTATCTTCGCAAGTAAGAGCTTCTATAGCCCTTAGAAGAATCAAGCATTTTTATCCTTGTTGGAATTATGATAGGTATTGCAATCATATGGAAACAGATCAGCTTTTGATATGGTTTTCATTATTGGAAAAACATAGAATATGATCCATATAAGCAAAAGACTCAGAAGAATCGATGGTTTGTAAAGATATCCAACAGTTAGGAGTAAACCCGCAAAGTTTGAAAGAAAATATGATGAACAGATCCAGCAGTCAAGAGTGAGCCCACAAAGAAATCAGCAGTTCAGAAGAAAAGAAAAAGGCAGAATGCAGAAGATGAGAAATCAAAGTCTAAAATAATATGGGTTTCCGCAACCCGTAGTCTGCCAGCTAAATGCGGAAGGCAGAAAGTAGAAGGAGGAATGTGGAAGATGAGAAATCAAAGTATAAAATAATATGGGTTTCTGCAACCCAGAGTCTGCTAACGGAAGGTGGAATTCAAAATATGAGAAATCAAAGTCTAAAATAATATGGGTTTCCACAACCCGGTATCCGCCAATGGAATGCGAAAGATGGAAATCGGGAGGAAGAAGGCGGAAATAAAAAATTGCGGAAGTTGTTTAAACAATTTTGGAAAACCCAGGATCCGTAATCCACATCTGATATAATATCGATGATCGGGAAATGGTCTATAATAAATCAACGGCACAGAATGATTTTGCGGAAAATGATGTGAAAAATTAGGTGTTTGTTAAGTCCTATTCCATATCAATGATCAGAAGAGAGGTCGCACAAAATCAATGAAGGACTCCAAATAGAACAAAACTAAACTGCATTAAAATTTCGCTCCCATCTCTGTCGTTATCTCACCTACTAGTTTAATCTACGGAATACCTGAGGACTATCAGATATATATCGACGGTGGACCTCAAATATCATAAGGAGGATTTGATATAAATTTTGCACACATCAATATTTTATTAATCCATGCTAGTTCTCCCTATGAAATAACTCACAACCGTTGATATGTTTTGGTGATTAATCTCCTTCTTCGATCTTGAGCCTAATCCCAACAATTAGTTTCATATTTCACAACTCAACTTCCCTTGTATCCCCCGCGCTCTTTCACCAACGAAATTCATTATGGCCGTAGATCTTCGACACTTTCATATCTCTACCACACAATCTACAATCGTGGGAACAATTTAATTTTGGCACTGTTGGGTTATCTCAAGCATCAAACGGTTTTGATTAGCTATGAAAATAAACAGTCAGAAATATGAACAGGTGAAGGGTTTAAAGATTGATAAGTATAAGAGGATGCGGGTGAAGAAAAGTGTGTGTGCTCTCTGCAAGAAGAGAGATGGTGCATGGGCCATCGTCGAAGTGGGGATTACGTAATGAAAGATGACTCTGAGTTTTTTCAAGAATATCCAGAATAGAGACAATGAGAGGAACAAAGGTCCATAAGCAAATCTAGAATTAGACCAGAACAAAGTTGGTATGCATTGTAATATCTGTTTTTCTACATATTGTAATGAACATGTTTAAATATAAGGAACAAGGGTGGTGCTGGGAAAAACATGTTGTCTTCTCTGTACAAGTGGAAGTTGGTGCTTCCATCCAGTAGTAGCTGGAGAATGTTATTTTAGTGGGTGCTAAGAAAAACATGAGGGTTGATGCTCTCCGCAAGAAGGAATTTGTAAACAGAGGTTGTGGCCTCATTTGAGTAGGTGCTCAAATAAAGATGAATATTTATCTGTCTCTATCATGTGTGTGTGATTGATGATTATCATTCCTTATGTTATACTTGCTGCATTATAACAACTATAGATCTATAATCTGTAATATTGGTTTAAATATTGAAAATGGTTTAAGCTTTAGAAATAACTGATTCACCCCCCTCTCAGTTATTTGAATAATTTCAACAATTGGTATCCGAGATAGGTTCCTTTTATTTAAAGGTAGATATGTAAGCTTAAACATGACACATTATGAAGGGACTTAATCCAATAAGGTTCCTCTGTTTTATGGAACAAATTTTTCCTTTTGGAAGGTTAGAATGAGAACCTATATAATGTCCTTAGGTGCTAATGTTTGGGATGTAGTAGAAACTGGCTATGCAAATCTAGTTGTGCTAGCCTTTAGAGATGATAAGCTAGAATTTAGTTTTAATGCAAAAACAACGAACGCTATCATGAGTGGTCTTGCATAGGTTGAGTTTGTTAAGGTGATGCATCTTGAATCTTCGAAAGAGATGTGGGATAAACTTGTAAGTAGTTATGAAGGAAATGAGAAATTAGAGGATGCCAAATTGTAGACATATAGACTAAAATTTGAACAGTTAAAGATGAATGAGGATGAGAATGCCACTAAATATTTCTTAAGAATAGAAGATACTGTGAATACTATGAAGGGTCTTGGTGAAAATATTGATGACACATCCTTAGTTCATAAAATTTTAAAATCTTTGCCTGAAATATTTAATCCCAAAGTTTTTGCAATAGAAGAATTGAGTGATATTAAAACTATGAATATTGACTAACTCCTAGGTACTCTGACAGCCTATGAAATGAGGGTTGGTAAAGATAAATCCACCACTATAGAAGCATCCTTTAAATCAGATAAGAACACTAATTATGAAATGGATGTGATTGAGGAAAAAATTGTAAGGAGGCTGAAGAAAGGATCGGGTAAATACAGAGGCAAGACGCCCTTTAAATGTTTTAATTGTGGTAAAATAGGCCATCTAAATGCCCCCACAAGAAAAAGAGGAAGAAATATGATGATGAAGAAACCCATACATTCAATAAATACAATAAAGAGGATAAATATAAAAAGAAATGCTTGTGTGTAAATGATGTTGATTCTTCAGAAGAAACAGGCAACGATTCATCTTGTGGAGATGAATTGAATAACTTTATGCTTATGGCCATAGAAGATTTTGGAAATGAATATACAAGAAGTGATATGAATGATGAAGAATATATGGTTTATATGGAAGGTGAAGTATTCAGTGCTTTGGAGGAGATTGACAGACTTGGACTAAAGAAGAGGAAACAAAAACAAGTATTGATGTAGTATGAAGAGAATGGTAAAGAACCAAATGAATATATTTCCCTGTTAAAATTGGAATTAGGAGAGGAAAAGAAAATAGAATATATTCTAAAACAACAATTAAAAGAAGGGAAAAAGAGATGTGAAGCTTTGCAAGAAGACGTAGTGCATCTAGGAAAGAATTGGAGAAATTTCAAGCTCTGTATCACCAAAATTTGTCAAGTATTAAAACTTCAGAAGAACTGAACAACATTCTGAGTAAGCAAAGGTCCCCATGGTTAAAAAAGGTCTTGGCTATGAAGAAGATTCAAGCAGCAAACAATCAGAATGGAAACAAAAGGAAATGAAACAAGTACAAGAATCAAAAATTTAGTTTAGAATTATCAACCAAGGATTGCTCATAAACAAATTCAACAAAAGGGAAGACAACCAAGATTCAGGTACCAAAGCTTTTTCCATGGTTAGTGTTATTGTTGTTCTAATTTTGGCCACAAAGTTGCAAAATGTACATTTAATTTTAGAAATATGCAGTTAAAGAACATTCAATTGCTACGGCATAGAACAATATAGTAAACAAGAAAAACATACAACTCAGCTCACAACTAAAGGAAAAACCTATGATAGATATAACAACTCTTTTGATCTACTATACAATGAGCCATAATTTTATGTTTGTCGTAATTTTGGACACAAGGCTTCAAATTGTCATCTGAAGGACTACAAAAACAGACCCAAGAGTGAATTACTCTACTGAAAGTGCTAAATTTTGGAAGAATAAAGAAAATAACAAATGTGTCTTAGTGCTTTCTGTTCAAAGGCAAAAAGGCCCCCGGTATATTGATAGTGCATGTTCCAAACACATGACTGGTGATAAAAGTAAGTTTATGTCTCTAAGTGAAAATGAATCAAGAAATGTAACTTTTGGAAATGATGCTCCAGGGAAAATCAAAGGAAAAGGAATGGTTAAGTTGAGTAATGGCAAAGGGAAAGCCTAAGATGTGTTGTTTGACATAGATGGACTAAAACATAATCTTCTTAGTGTTAGCTAGTTTTGTGACAGAGGATGTGAAGTGGTTTTCACTTCTAAAGATTGCAAGATAAAATCTATACCCTCAGGATAGTTGGTTGCAAAAGGAATAAGAATAGAAAACAATGTCTATGTCTTGAAAGAAGGAAAATAAGAATTTCATCTAAGCAAGTATGATGAAAGATGGCTTTGACATAGGATAATTGGACATTTAAACTTTGATCATATAATCAAGCTTGTGAACAATGGGGCAGTAAAAGATCTTCCAAAAATATCAAAGCCATATGACTATGTTTGTAAACCTTGTCAAATGGGAAAATTGACTCTTACACAATTTAAATCCAAGAAATTCACATCAACTGACAAACCACTTCAGTTAGTACATATGTATTTGTGTGGACCATCAAGAAAGGAAGGCACACGAAGATAAATATATTTTTTTGTTGGTCACTGATGATTATTCTAGACTCACATGGGTTGCTTTTCTGAAAGAAAAATCTGAAGTGTTTGAAAAGTTCAAAATTTTCAAGGATCTGACTGAGAATCAAACATGAAAGAGACTGGAGGAAATAAGATCTGATAGAGGAGGAGAGTTCAGTTCAAGAGAATTCAAAGAGTTTTGTGATAAAAATGGAATTAAAAGAGAATACACTATTCTAGGGACTCCACAACAGAATGGAGTAGTTGACAGACAGAATAGGTTAGTACAACATATGGAAAGATCAATGATGAATGAAAGGAATATTTCTCAGACATACTGGGTAGAGGCAATTCACACAACTGTCCATATTCTTAACAAAGCTCACTTAAGGCCAAACAGTGATAAGAGTCCTTATGAACTATGGTTTGGAAGAATTTCTTCTATCAAACTCTTTAAAGTCTTTGGAGGTAAATGTTATATTAAAAATAATGATGAACATATTGGAAAATATGATGACAGAGCTAATGAAGGTATCTTCTTAGGATATGCTGCAAGCAGTAAAGGATACACTTGTTATAATATGAGGCTGCATAAATTGGTTGATTATATTGACATTAAAATCGATGAAGGAATCCATGTAAAAGATATTCAAATAAGCAGTGTTGAACCAAATACAAAAGATACAGTTGAAGTTAAGGAGAACATGTCCAAGAATAAAAAAATGAAGATTCAAAGTCACATGATTAAGGTGAAAATATTCAAGCAGATTCAAGCCAACAGAACAAAAAAGACCACTTTCCAGAATCGTTTAGAAGAATCATCTTGAAAATCAAATAATTGGTGACAAGAATAAAGGAGTTCAGACAAGAAGGAAATTGATTAAATCTTCAGAACAATCTCAGATTGCATTCCTATCTATGATGGAACCTAAGAATTTTGAAGAAGCTAGTGAGGATGAAGATTGGATCAAATCCATGAATGAATATTTTGATCAGATTGAGAAGAATAATACTCAGGATTTGGTTCCTAGACCTGCAGATAAAAATGTAATAGTCTCCAAGTGGGTGTTTAAAAACGAGATGAATGAACAAGGACACATTGTGAGGAATAAATCCCGATTGGTCTATAAGGGGTATGCACAAGTTGAGGGACATGATTTTGATGAAACGTTTTCAACAGTGGCAATATTGGAAGCTATCAGAATGTTCTTTCCTATGCCAGTCATAATAACTTCAAAGTGTATCAAATGGATGTTAAGTCATCTTTTCTCAATGGAGATCTAGAAGAAGAAGTCTATATAGAGCAACCTGAAGGGGTCCAACAGGCAGAAAATCCTAACAATGTTTGCAAAATGAAGAAGGCTCTACATGGATTGAAACACGCACCAAGATCCTGGTATTATAGACTGGATAAATATCTACAAGAAAAAGGATTCAAGAAAGTTACTGTTGAGAGTAACTTGTATATCAAATATGAAGGTGATAATCTATTAGTTGTTTTGGTGTATGTGGATGACATTATTTTTGGATGCACTAATTATTCTTCTATTCAGTGGTTTTCTAATGCCATGCAATCTGAGTTTGAGATGTCAATGATAGGAGAATTGTCATTCTTTCTTGGTCTTAACATTATTCATATTTTTTGAAGGTTTATTTCTCTCCCAAGAGAAGTATTTGAAGGAGATGTTGAAGAGATTTTAGATGGAGGATTCGTCATGTGTTAGTACACCTATGGTTGTTGGTTGTAAACTTAGAAAGGATGATCTCTCACCTGATGTTGATCAAAGAACATATGAGTCAATGATAGGAAATATCTCATACATCACAACATCTCGTCTTGATATAATGCAAGCTGTTGGAATGGTAGGAATATTTCAGTCTGCTCCTAAGCAAAGTCATTTGGTGTTTGTTAAGAGGATATTTAAATATCTGAATGGAAAAATGACTTATGTTCTCTGGTATCCTAGAAATCATAATCTTCAGTTAACTTCATATTCAGATGCTGATTGGGAAAATTGTTTGGATGAAAGAAAGGGCATAAGTGGAGGTGCATTCTTCTTGGGTGATTCTTTAGTTTCATGGCTGAGTAAGAAGCAAGGCTCGATATCTTTATCCACTACATAATCTAAATACATTTTTGTTGCCACCTGCTGTACACAAATACTATGGATGAGCTAGAAATTGGTAGACTTGGAGGTAAAATATGTTGATCCCATTCCTATCCATTGTGATAATACTAGCGGCATTAGTATGTCCAAAAATCCAGTCCTTCATTCCAAGACTAAGCACATACCTACTAAGTATCACTTCTTAAGGGAGAAGGTTACAAACATAGTGGTTCAGTTGAATTTTATTCCTTCTACCTAACATATTACTGATATCTTCACTAAACCCTTACCAAAGACACAGTTTGAGTATCTATGCCAGAGGCTGGGCATCATATATTATTCCAGCTAACATGTCCACTTTGATAGGGAGAGTTGTGCTATAGAATCTTCTTTGACATTGATGTCAAAGGGGGAGAAGTTGTTTTTTCTACATATGATAAACAATTGATGATTACAATTACAACATGCATCCAGAATTTGAAGGTTGCCATCAATGCCAAAGGGGGAGATTGTTGGAATTATGATAAGTATTTCAATTATATGGAAACGGATCAGATTGTGATATGGTTGTCATTGATTGAAAAACATAGAATATGATCCAAATAAGCAAAAGAATAAGAATAATAGAAAATTTGTATAGAGATCCGAAGGTTAGAAGTAAACCCACAAATTTTGAATGAAAATATGATGAAGAGATCTGACGGTTAGGATTGAACCCGCAAAGAAATCAACTGTTTAGAAGAAAAGTGGAAGGCGGAATGTGGAAGATGAGAAATCAAAGTCTAAAATAAAATGGGTTTCCGTAACCTGGAGTCCTCCAGTAGAATGCGGAAGGTGGAAAGAAAAAGGAAGAAAGTGGAAGGCGGAAAGCAAAAGGTGAAATGAGGAAGATGAGAAATCAAAGTCTAAACTAATATGGGTTTTTGCAACCCGGAGTCCTCTAGCAAAAGGCGGGAGGCGGAAAGAGGAAGGAAAAATTTAGAAGATGAGAAATCAAAATCTAAAATAATATGGGTTTCCGCAACCCGGTATCCTCTAGCGGAATGCGGAAGATGGACATCAGAAGTAGAAAGGTGGAAAGTAGAAATTGTGGAAGTTGTTTAAACAAATTTGGAAAAATTGGGATCCACAATCCACATCTGATCTAAGATCGACGATTGGGAAATGGTGCACAATAAATCGACAACAAGGAAGGAGTTTGTGGAAAATTATGTGCGGAAGAAGGTGTTTGTCAATTCCTATTCCAGATCAACAATCAGAAAATAGGTCACACAAAATCAACGATAGACTCCAAATAGAACAAAACTAAACTGCATTAAAATTTTACTCCCATATCCGCTGTTATCTCACCTACTAGTTGAATCTGTAGAATAGCCGAGGACATCTAGATCTAGGGAGACGACGGACCTCAAATATCATAAGGTGGATTTGATATAAATTTCATGCACATCAAGATTTTATTAATCCCTGCTAGTTCTCCCCACAAAATAACTCACAGCTATTAATATGTTTTGGTCATTAATCTCCTTCGTCGATCTTGATCCTAATCCCAACAATTAGTTTCAGATTTTGCAACTCGACTGCCCTTTTATTCCCCATTCTCTTTCACTAGTGAAATTTATTTTGGCCATAGATCTTCAGCACCTTCAGATCTCTACCACATGATCTACAATCATGGAGACGATTTAATTTTGGCACTGTTGGGTTATCTCAGGCATCGAACGGTTTTGATCAGTTATGAAAATGAACAGTCGAGCATACGAACAGGTGAAGGGTTCAAATATTGATAAGTATAAGAGGATGCAGGTGAAGAGAAGTGTGTGTTCTCTTTGCAGGTAGAGAGATGGTGCATGGACCATCATTGAAGTGGGGATTGTGGAATGAAATATGACTTTGATTTTTTTCAAGAATATCCAGAACAGAGACAATGATGGGAACAAAGGTGCATAAGCAAATCCAGAAGTAGATCAGAACAGAGTAAGTATGCATTGTTATATCTATTTTTCTACATATTGTAATGAACATGTTTAAATCTTTGGAACAAGGGTGGTAGGGTGGTTCTAGGAAAAACATGTTGTCTTCTCTGTACAAGTTGGAGCCTGTACAAGTGGAATTTGGTTCTTCCATCCAGTAGTAGTTGGAGAATGTTATTTTAGTGGGTTCTAAGAAAAACATGAGGGTTGGTGCTCTCCACAAGAAGGAATTTGTAAACAGAGGTTGCAACCTAATTTGAGTAGGTTCTCAAATAAATATGAATATTTGTTTGTCTCTATCATGTGTGTGTGATTGATGATTAATATTCCTTCTGTTATACTTGTTGCATTATCACAACTGTAGATCTGTAATCAGTAATAATGGTTTAAATATTGAAAATGGTTTAAGCATTAGAAATAAGTGATTCACCCCCCCTCTCAGTTATTTGAATAATTTCAACAATGCCATACTCTAGCTCGAAATCAAACCCCAAAATTATAGCTTGAAAGTATTTATAACATATGTTGTTTTGTTGATTCCCTACACCGAGTTATGCTGCTTCTATTTTACTCATGAATTTTCCTTGGCCCAGATTAATAAAATATTAGAGAAAACTATAAAAGGCACCTTTACTATTGCTCTTCAACAGTCCCAAATTTTCTTAGAAGGTATGTACCCAAAATTAGAAATAATAGACATTAAAATTAGACTCCTATCATGCTCCTACAATTTTCCACTTGTCCACCCTTTACTGATGCTATATATTAGTCTGAATTTCCTCAGTCACCCATGAAATTCAGAGCACTACACAAAATATTCCTTTCATAAATGAGGTCATTCACTTGGTATTTATATACATTTTACATCATATAATTTGGGTCAGCGTGTACATTGTTTGTCTTTTTGTATTTTTTAATTATTACTTATTGACTGATCCAAATTTGCATTTGATCTAATATATTTTTTTGTTAGATTCTTCAAATTGTTTTGGTGCAAGGGATTCTTCAAATGCTTCAAGGTATCTTCAAGGTCCTTTTAAATGCAAATATCCAAGCAAGGGATTCTTACTATGTGTGCAAGATCAGGACTTACATAAAGTGATCATCATTTAAATACATTAGGCTTCCAAGGGAATCATCAACCATATACTACTAGTTTTTTATGGTAGAAGGGATGTGTCCACCATATATGTGTGATCAAGACCTAAATATCCATCACAAGGATGTCTCAAACCCCCTTATCAACCATAAAGGGTTCCATATCATCATATGCAATGGGATTCAAACACTTTAAGGATTCCATGACCCCATTAACCCACAAATGACCACAAAATGGGTCATTTGGCCAATGTGGTGTTTCAATACCCATATCAATCCATGTCATCGATATTTATGACTTTGTCGTTAATGGATTCAATTCCCAAGCTACCATTTCCTTCTTGTCACTCCTTTATCATTAATGGGTGTCATCAATGACAACCAATACTCAACAATATGAATGGATGGTAATGCCCTTTAGGATTTGTAATGCACCCACAACATTTATGAGGGTGATGAATGATGTGTTTAGGCCCTTCATTGATGACTTTGTCATAGTCTACTTAGATGATATTTTTATTTTCAGTCAAACTTGGGAAGAGCATGTCAAGCATGTAAAAAAAGTATTTGATGTACTTGTAAGGTAACAATTGTATCTAAAGATTTCCAAATGTTAGTTTGGAAAGACATATTTAGTTTATCTAGGTTACATTGTAGGGGGTGGTGAATTGAAGATTGATCCCTATAAAGTGGAGGTCATTGTAAAATGTCCTAAGCCAAATAATGTAACAGGTGTGAGAAGATTTTTGGGAGCATCCCAATAATGGAGGAAATTAATTGTGAGCTTCTCCTTCATAGCTTCCCCTTTACATGATTTGACAAGTGTGAACAAAGCATTTCAGTGGAAAGGAAAGGAACAAAAATCTTTCGACACACCGGAAGAAAATATCAACACAACTCCAGTATTTGCACTGCAAGATATACAACAACCATTTGAGATAGAAACTAATGCTAGTGGTTATGCAATGGGGGCAGTATTAATGCAACATAAAAAACCAATATGATATCATTTTGAAACTTTCTCTTAAACAATAACTAGCTATCCAACCTATGATAAAGAGCTGTATGCATTAGTACAAAGTGTTAAAAAGCAGAAATATTACCTAATGGGCAAAGAAACAATCATGCATACTAATCATCAACCACTACAATATTTACAATCACAAACTAAGCTACAACAATCAAGGCATTCCAGGTGGATGGGTTTTCTACAACTATTTCATTTGGTTATTAAGTATAAGAAATGAATTTAGAACAAAGTTGCAGATATGTTATCTATACCTCCAACAAGTGCTTCTATTGTCATTCAACAAAGTCCTCTAGTACAAAGCTATGTTGAAAAATATACTAAGGATGAAGAATTTAAAGAAGTATACGAATCACTAAGGCATGGCGATCGGAATGAAGAATTAAACTATCATATCAATGATAAGTTGTTGTATTATCTCAGTAAAATCTGTATTCCACAAAGTGAAAGAGTGCATATGATAAGAGAAGCTCATACTTCTCTCATTTCATGACATTTTGGAGTAGGTAAAATTGTAACACAATTAAAAAAGTTTTGTTATTGTCCTAGAATGAATGATACAATGTCCAAATATGTAAAAGGTTGTGTTATGTGTGCAACAAGTAAACCAAGTAACGAAAAATCTAGGCTTGTACACTCACTTCTAGTTCCATCTCGTCTATGGGAAAGTGTTTCAATGGATTTTGTAGGAGGTTTTCCAATGTCTAGAAAGGGACATGATTATCTATATTTTGTTGTCGATAGATTCAATAAAATGTGTATACTCATGCCTTGTAAAAAGCAGATTACAACTGAGATGACAACTCATTTGTTCTTTCAAAATGTATGCATCAATTTTGGACTTCCTACTTCTATTATTTCTGATCGATATTCTTGCTTTCTTGGTAAATTTTGGTCATATTTATGGGAACTTATGGACACAAAGCTGAAGAAAAGCACAACATTTCATCCACAAACCGACGGACAAACTGAAGTGGTCAACCATACTGTGGTTCCTCTTCTTCGAGGGTATTGTTCTAAGCATCCTAAGCTTTGGGATGAACAATTGCATTATGTTCAACATGCCTACAAAAGAGGTATACACTCTTCAAAACAAAAGTCTCCATTAGAAACATGTTTGGGTACTTGCCAAAGTATCCTTTAGAATTTTTTTTTGGGAAAGATACAGTGGAATGTGGATAGTATTAAAATGAGCACATAGATCTGTAGACAAACACACAACTCACAAAGTAGATCACACAATTTACTCAGCAATTAAAGAATGAAACAATGCAAAAATGGCTTGCAGCTGTGAATGCTTTCATTAATCAAAAGTAATCGGATAATAATTACAATGAAGTACAATGGTTTTAATAGCCAGATGAAATTCGAATCCACATGAGGAAATTCGAATTGATAGACTCTACTTGACTGTAGGTAACTAACACCTTGTCTAAATCACTATCGGAGGACTCAATAGTTAACTGACTTTGTCTAAACCATAACTAGAGTTCATCGGAGCTCTAAAACACAACTCAAGTGTTACATTCAGTGTTGACTAAGGCTAACTGACTGTGGTAGGTGAGAAATGCACCCCTCCTGAGTGCAGTCAAGTAAACCTAGCGCTAACTGAATGTAGAGGACTATAACTGAATGTAATTGACTCCCAACTTAGCTTAACTAGTCATCAACTGAATTGAACTGACCTTGGTTGGTTTCGGCACTCCCTGTGGCTTCCTAAATTGTAGGGATTGGTCTAGGAGGCTCCTAAACTAATGCAATTAAGTGCAATCAGTGGAAGTAAGCCTCAATTAGTGTTCCCCACACTTTAGTAACTAAAACATGTGCCCCAATTAGGCCAAGTGACCCAATGGTGCTAATGAATATAAATAGACTGGATGGACTCCCGATTTAGACATGACTCCTGATTTAGACATATGACCAAATTTGGACAAGGGAGGATTAATAATCCTAACACCCCCCCTGAATGCTAACTTGGAAAATCTGTGGGCCCTGGTAACTAAGACCATAGGTCACCTATTACATTATATAAAAATAAAGTAACTGCTTAATTCAAGGAGCTGGGGCAAAAACCACATGGGAAAAAATCCCCCCCTCTATCTAAGCAGGTAGAATTAGGTCTCAAGTTTGAAAAACTTGAAAATATGTTGCTGCAATCTTCATCTATGTGAGGTAGCAAAGTAGCATGCATGGTGTGATGTGCATAGGTATTCTGGGGCTTGGCATGTAGACTTCTCCTTCTTCTCCAAAAATGATGATGGAAGGAAGGAGGAATGTAACCTTTGTCTCTTGTTGAATGAAGATATGTATGATCATATCCATTCTTCTGAATGTAGTGAGACTGAGCCCTTGCCATATAGCATCTTACAGGGAGTCTATTACATCTCCCTGAAGGAGGTAAGATAGCATGACATAGCGCAAGGGTCTTTCCTTTCTGAGCGTTAGGTGAGTTTCTAGTCATCTTCCTAGCTTCCAATTTGGAAGTAGGGACTGAATCTAGATTTGAGTCACCCTGAATCTCAAGGTCATAAACTGATAGAGATGGATCTGCAATACTAGTAGAAGCTGTAAAAGAAGTAGATGCAATGGTTTTACCTTCCCTTGCAAGTGGCTACTGAGAGTGCACTGGTTCTGAAGGAGGCATGAAATGTGAGAACTCATATGCTTTTGAAGCATGATTTGCAGTACCTTTTGCTATGATGCTCCCAGTAGAGATATCTATGATCTCCATTGAGTCAGGACCAAATATCACTCGCTTTGGAGATCCAGTATGGGTCATCTGATAGACAGATAATAGGTTTGAAGCTAGGGAGGGAACAAATAGTACATCTTTGAACCTTCCATGTTCAAGTTTGACAGAGCCCTTCCCCCTTTTTTTTTACTTTACTGTTATTTCCCATCTGAATACTAGGACCATCAAAGGACTGAAAAGAAGAGAATGATTCTCTAGATGCAGCCATATGGTTGGAAGCTCTAGAATCAATGAGGAAGACATCTGATGATGTGCAGCAAGCCTTCAGTACACGGCCTTTACTTTGGTATTCTTCATATTCTTCTTCTTTAGAGTCATCCTTCCTTGCATTAGCAGGTACAAAAATGTTATTTTTCTTCAAAAGAAGAGCCATTTCATCAAGTTGTCTTCTCATACAGGAGCTTTTTGAATGAAAGCCCCTTCCACAGTAAGAAGAGAGGACCTTGCCTTTGCCATTCTTCTTGCTTCTCTTCGAACCTGAAGGTTCTTTTGACTACTCATTCTTCACAGGGGACTCATCTCTTTGCTTCCCTTTGTCATTCGCTATCGTATCTCGTCTTGCTACTAGAGATAGATCTTTGGGAG
Organism: Pseudotsuga menziesii; assembly: GCA_001517045.1. Lineage (NCBI taxonomy): Eukaryota > Viridiplantae > Streptophyta > Pinopsida > Pinales > Pinaceae > Pseudotsuga > Pseudotsuga menziesii. The sequence continues at coordinate 9,655 of LPNX011044817.1, read as the reverse complement.
ATCGAATGATCCCCATTTGGATCAATTCATCATTCTCACAAATAAGAGATTGGATGAAGGAATTAAGAGTGGGAATCTTCCAATTTGGAGTAGTGATCCTTACTATTTGGAAGGTCAATACAAAGACTGAGTATTCTGCATTGATATTTGTGAGAATGGCAAGGATGAGCTGATATCTTCATCCTTCTTCACTTTGCATTGATTCAACTGATATATCAGGTTCTTGAACTTTGTGAAGAATTCATTCATAGATTTGAAATTGGATGGATTGAGAGTAATCAAATCATTTTCTAGCTGATGGATCCTCATCTCATCCTACTTATCAAATAAGGAGGCAAGCTTGTCCCAAACCTCTTTGGGAGTCTTCAAATCTAGAATGTGGAACCAAAGATCTTTAGAGACTGAGGAGAGCAAGTGTCCATGGGATTCATCAAGCCTGTTCATGTACTTAGCTTTGTCTTTATCTGAATATGGCTCTTCCTCTATTTCTTCTATGAGTCTGAAGAGCCCCTTGGTGCGGAGCATTACCACCATGAAGGGAGTGAGAGGCTCTATTGGATGAGCCATTTTAAATGTAGTAAGAAGAACTGAGCTGCTATAGCGAATGCAGTGAAAAGAAAGGGCTGCTTGTAGCGAATGCTGTAAGAAAAGATGATAACATGTCACACAATCAAACATAGAAAGTAAGGTCGACAGTCTGCACTTTTGGAATTTCCTTCACACCTAGCATAGTTGATCAAGCAAGATTGATCAACAATTTCCTAACTTGGGATATTAAGTGGTAAATTCTCTGCTTCTGGTGCAGTACTACAAGGAGCAATTTGCTCAAAAAAAATGATCCAGCTTGAGATCTGAGGAGGAGAGGTGTCTTGTCCGCCGAGGCTCTGATACCATATTAAATTGAGCACATATATTTGTAGACAAACACACAACTCACAAAGTAGATCACACAATTTACTCAGCAATTGAAGAATGAAACAGTGTAAAAATGGCTTGCAGCTGTGAATGCTTTCATTAATCAAAAGTAATTGGATAATAATTACAATGAAGTACAATGGATTTAATAGCCACATGACATTCGAATCCACATGAGGAAATTTGAATTGATAGACTCTACTTGACTGTAGGTAACTAAGACCTTGTCTAAATCACTATCGGAGGACTCAATAGTTAACTGACCTTATCTAAAACATAACTAGAGTTCATCAGAGCTCTAAAACACAACTCAAGTGTTACATTCAGTGTTGACTAAGGCTAACTTACTGTGGTAGGTGAGAAATGTGCCCCTCCTAAGTGCAGTCAAGTAAACCTAGCACTAACTGAATGTAGAGGACTAGAACTGAATGTAACTGAATCCTAACTTAGCTTAACTAGTCATCAACTGAACTGAACTGACCTTGGTTGGTTTCGACACTCCCAATGGCTTCCTAAATTGTAGGGATTAGTCTAGGAGGCTCCTAAACTGATGCAATAAAGTGCAATCAGTGGTACTAAGCCTCAATTAGTGTTCCCCACACTTTAGTAACTGAAACATGTTCCCCAATTAGGCCAAGTGACCCAATGGTGCTAATGACTATAAATAGACTGGATGGACTCCCGATTTAGACATGACTCCTGATTTAGACATATGACCAAATTTGGACAAGGGAGGATTAATAATCCTAACAGATAGGTTGATGTGGATAAGCTCGAAAATTTATTCAACAATTCCAGTTAATTCATCAAGCAGTGTAGGATTGGAATCAAGTTAGGCCAAGTACAAAGAATGACATGACACACATATAATAGATCATCATTTCCAAATTGGTTATCGGCTTCATATCAGAAAAGATCGACTCCAAGGTGAAGGTAGAAAGTTGAAACCTATTAGGTATGGACCTTTTACAATTTTGGATAAAGCGAGTAATAATCATTTCTGGTTAGAATTTCCTCCTTATATGCAAATGTATTTAATTGTTAATGTGGAAAACTTGAAACTGTATGAGCCACATATGATTATAAACCAAGATGTATGGGTTCAAGCACCTTATGTGGACGAGTTTTCTCCTGAAGATCTCAATGAACTTCAGGAAGATGTAATACTTGACAAGAAGGTCAGATCTTCATGAAGAGGAGACATGGAATTTCTTCGTTTGGGGCTAAAAGGAATGCATTCAAGAAAAGCAAGGTGGCTAGAGACCATAAGAGTGAGGGAGTTGTACCCTCACCTATTTTTTGAATGATTCCATGCTTTTGGTGGCCCAAAAGCTTCCCAGTGGGAAGGTTTGATCCAGGAGGATATTCAATGATTGATCCACAAAGAAGTATTCAAATAGAAAAATAAATCTTACAGGGTTAAATGTCTCATCATTAGATTTTCGTCAACACTAGTTTCACATGAAACGACCTATGGATTCATACGTTATTAAGGTTTGAAATTGTGTCAAAAGATTAAAAAATGACAAAAAAACAAGGTATTTGGGGCAAAATGGATAATTATAAGTTTGGTAAAAAATGGTGGAGTCTATGGGGATTGAACCCAAGACATCCATATATCCCGAAGTATTCACAAAGATACCCTATCAAAGGCTCCCGTCGATGTTTCTTGTAAACTATAGGATTGAACCCAAGACATCCATATAGCCCAAATTCTTCACGAAGTTACCCTATCCAAGGCTCCTGTCGATGATCCTTGTAAACTATAGGATTGAGGTTGCATTTAAAGTTGAACTTGTTGTAGTTTTTAAAAGGTGTGGGGGAGGGGGACGAGGGATAAGCTCTCGACCCCATGGTCAACACCAAGATCCCCTTGGAATTATATGTTATTTCATATTTCCAAGTTTAAACTGTTGGACAAAATCGCCACATTGAGAGGGGGGGTGAATCCATGTGTGAAAAATTTAAACATTTTTACTTTCAATTAATCAATCAATGTATATCAAGCAATATATTATCAATTACATCATCATATGCATAAGCTAAGTCAACCACGAGTCATCAGCAAAATCATCACATCAAGAGAGACACAAGAATATTTGTAATTTTAAGCTTTAATTATTGTAATGGAAGACTACAATCTTCTCGACTACAATAAGCACCAATTGATGAAAGAGCACCAACTCTCATAACATGACCAAGAATGGTTTTCTTAGCTCCAACTAAGAAAGGGTTGATGAGTCCAATCCTTAAGTGCAAGATTATACTTGCAAGCTTGATGCCAATCTCTGATTTTCATCAATATATTTCTCAACCACTTCTGCTCATCAAGCTCCGCTCATCAACACTACTGGTCAATATTTGCTCATCAACTTTGCTCATCACTGCTAGTCAATCTTCTCTGCTCATCAAAGGTCTTCTCATCACTGTCATGCCTGCCACGTCTATACAATCATATTATATGGAAGCCATGCATCAACATCATCGTCTTGTAGTGTTTGTATGCATGCATCATCAAGGTGCACAAGGCATCATCAACAATGTTCAAGGCCTCATCATCATACAATACATCATCAACAATGTTCAAGGCCTGATCATCATACAATACATCATCAAAGTATGTGTATCAACATAAAATCACCATAGAGTTTAGATCACAACTTCACACTTCATTATACCACTGTTATCACTGTATATTATTAATGGTTGCATACATACCTTGACAAGTGCATGTCAAACCTTTGGATAACAAGTTGTGACCGTGTATCAAACTTATAGTTCATGTCAAATTCATACTTTGGGCTATGTATGTGTATCAATGTTTATGGACCAAAGATCATATCATCATCCTTAGCAAATATACATCATCATCATCATGGATTATACAGTGGTATTACCTTATACAAATTGCATGTCAAAACTCAGTGTGAGTACCATGGAAAAACCCTCAAGTATTGACTTGTTAGCTCATCTTCATGTAAACAAGAATTGCTCATATTCACAACTCCCTATGATATTGTTAAGGTCTTCTTATGTCCTCAAGGTAGACATAGTAAACTAGGTTTGTAACTTCCCAAACATTCAAGTCATTAGTCTTCTTGGCCTAACCTTGGTCTTGAAGAGCTATGTATATACTGGTCAGTGTCAATCTTAGACTTGGACATGGCTGAGAAGAGACTCATCGATACCAACACCCATAATCAGTCAAGTTCGGGATTGTGCATCATCATTGGACTATTTATGAATCTTGCACTGTGGAAAATATTCCAACAATGTCATCATCAGAATTGTGTTGTAGAAGATGGTTTTATCATGTTTAAACTTCTTTAAACCCCAAATAATTCAACGTGTATAGTGGAGGATCCCTAACTCTTGTCAAGCTCAGAACTAGTCATCTAACAACAAAGAAAGAAGGTGTTATCCTCCATCAAATATGGATTGTGTATGACTATAGATAGCATCAAATTCAAATAGTTTAGAGAGTGCTTCAAAAATCGTCTTACAAACTCAGATCTATGCTGCTACAAAATTCAGACTTTGCAAGACATATTAACCATAAAAAAAGACACAAAAAATGGGTTCTGTAGACCCTCCTTTCAACCTCGGGATGTGGAATATGTTTGGTCAAACTTTGAACTGTATGTTAAAAAGGAGAAACAACCATCTCTTCCAAATTCATAATTGTTTATACTCCCTAAAATTCGGGTCTTGGAAGTGTCATGGTCACAATCTTGAACTGTTTAAGTTGTAAAATTCAGGTCTTGGAAGTGTCATGGTCACAATCTTGAACTGTTTAAGTTGTAAAATTCAAGGCTATTTAGAGTGTGGAAAATCCTCCAACACAAAAAATATCATCCTTTTCCAAAATTTGGGTACATTCCTCTACTGCTGTTGGTCACCGAATTTCCTCAGTCAAACCACTGAATTTCACCTCAATCTGTTGTTGCAAGATTTAGACTGTTTACTTTGACTACTGCAAAAATCAGGGTTTCTCCTTGACAGCTCCTTCAAATTTCCTCATTCAGCAAGCTTTTTACCTCAGAGCAACTTCCAAAATTCACTGTGCAAAAATGAGAGCATTTGGCTCTTATTTATTGTTGATTGCATGGGCAGACCTGATTTTACTATAATCAATCAATAACACCCCTAACTCACTGGCCCTTTCGGCGACAGACCGTGAAGTGATCTGAATTCTCACCCGAAGTGAATCTAATGGGTTGGCCAAGACTCAAGTGTCTTGGACCAGGTTCTGCGCATCCTACTTTTCTTCTCTTACTCCTGTGAGCCACAAAGTCAGCTATATCTGCGCATCACACATCCCCGTCTCCTCGCAGCACTTCTAGCCGTGCGATCCTTATCCACGCGCAAGTCGCACGGTTTCTTCCCGCGTCGCACAACTTCCACTTACTCACAACATCTCCAACCTGATCGCATCTCTACGCACCGTGGGACACCCAACCTCTCTTCAACGCTAAGCCCTCAGCTCGCAGTGTCGCGCACCGCAGCTCCTCTGCCGGTGCGATATCGCCTCTTTGCGATATCTTACCACTACGACTTTGCACTCTTAGCGTTGACTGTGTCACCGTGCGTAACTCTACTTTCCATAAGTTATATTGTGATTAAGTGGTCATTAGAAACAGACGTAAAGGAGTCTTTAAACAGCTTACTAAAATACTTCAACTTATCTCTATCTTCTTGCATTATCATGAGCTGAACAATACATACATTCACTTACTGCAACTAACATTATATGCATAATAACCAGTAACAATAAGCAAGTACAATCACATTCATGCAACACATAACACGCAGATTTAACGTGGTTCACCCCCGGGATGGGAGTTACGTCCACCAAACTGTGCTTCTATTATATCTCTTGAGGGAAGTTAGCACAGTCTGTTGTACCGCATATGCAGCGCGAGATCTCTTCTAGATCTCTGGCCTATTTCTCTCTCTATATTTCCTCTCTTTCAATATATCCTTCCCTCTCTTTCCTCTCTGTGGATGGTTACATACAGACTCAAGTGACTCACAGACAAGCTAAGTGTCTGGATCGTTACAACACAGTCTGCCTGATTGACTCCTGAGTCTACTTCAAAAATAATCTACTGACCAACTACGACTCCTCCTACGAGCCAACCCACTGGCTAACTGACTGATTCGCTAACCCTTTACAATACAAAATGAAAGCTTTTATAGGTGGCCCAAAGGTCTCGCCATTACAACACTGTGGGCCTGTCCCAACAGTAAACCCATACCCTAAATAGTGACAGTCGGTCCTCTCTGTCCTTGAGGTAGCCGCTTCCCGTCACACCACAGCTCTCTGCTGTCTTCCATGCTTCCCGGCACTGAACATGGGTACTATGCACCGCTTCTCTCTTCTGTCCTTCACCTTCAATGCTTGAGCCTTGTTGCTCCTTCTTCTTTATGAGGGTCGCTGAGCCCTCCTGTCTTCCACCGCTGCCTTCAATGCAGTGGTTGAGCTTTCTTCTCTCGGTCGCTCGGGTACCGTTGCCTTCTTGACTTTTCTATCCCAAAAGTCATGGTTTCCGGCTCTGCTCTCCAGCTGGAAACGTGCTATGGCGTCGTAGCTCTGCCTTGCCTTCTTTCCGCCAAAACTTATCTCTCCGCTAAAACTAGAAGCTTCTTCTGTAGCTGCGGGACCCTGCTCCAACAGTCCCCTAACACTTACTTGTGGCTCGTCCTCGAGCCACTTGGAACGGACTTCTCTTGCTGCAAATTATCCTTCGCCTCCTGCGAAGTGCGCTGTAACCTGTCTTGAAGTCCTGCGACTTCATTCTTCATCTCCTCGGCACGTTCTTTCTGGAGTTTCGGTAACTTAGTTCGCTGGGCTCTCTTATCCTTTCTGCCCATAGTCACGGTTTTGCTTTCTTCGCTCTTTCCTCTCTATGAGCGCTCTAGTGTTTGAGAAGTGTTCCACAGATATCCTTTCCTTTTTATCTAGGTTAGAACTTTTATCACAAGGAAAATATGTATCTTCCAGCCTTCTCAAACATTTCCTTCCAGCTAGAGCCTCGTGGATGGAGAAGAAGCAACCCATGAACTCCGCTCCGAGAACAAGCCTTTGTCCTCGTTCTGGAAGTCTCCCCTTGGCTGGGCTTGCAGTCTTCTTCCACTTCTCTTCTCTTCGCTGTGGGCCAGATCCGCCTGCTGCCTCTGACCCTCAGGTTTCTGTTTCAGTACCTTCGCAATCTTTCGTGCTTCTCTTAGCGGATCAGATAGGTCAGCGACTTTCTCCCGTTGCTTTCTTTTTCTCATTTTTACCTTTCTCCTAGCGGGAAGATTTCTTCTCATCATTCTTGTGCTCTTCTTTCTTATCTTCAGTGATCAGCTCGGTGCTCTTCTTCTCCTTAGCAGAGACTTTAGTGACAACTTCTACTTCTGGTGCTTGACTCTTCATCCTTAGCGACTGTCTAACTTGTGCTGTCTCGATTTTCACAACCTTGGGTGGCGTCATCATGGCGAACACACGGCCAATACGTTCTTTCTAACTTTACTTCTATAGGTTTGGCCTCAGTCAGAATCCGCTCGGCTCAATACTCTGGGCGTGCAGTGGCTTCGAACTCTGGAAGTCACTGTACTCTGCAACTTAATTGGCTCTGCACAGGGGGCACTTATCACTGCTTTGCATGGCTCTCAATATTTGGCAACTGTACCCTTCCTACTTGAAGGATGTCTGCTTTTATGCCGAAGGCATACTACCGGACGCAACGGTCATCCTGGGTCAACCCCGTTGGCCATCATAATTACTCAGATGAGAGCCTACCCGTCATTCTGATCTGTCATAATTGCTGACATATGATCATGTGTCCCTCAAAGCGTGCATATCCAGGCACTGGTGTCGTCAGAGATTTACCAAATCTGGAGAAATTTATTATACTGCTGCCAAATCTACGGTAGGGGATACCGGTCATTTCTTCATTAACTACCTGTCAGATAGTGACTTGACTAGCCCACTGTCAGTTGCAAACTGAATACGTGGCAGGGGGAAACATCTTACTGCTGCGATGCAACTCCGCATCACCTGCGCAAACAAACAGTGTCAACACTAACACATTTTTTTATTTTTTTTATTTTTTTTTAGGGTGTAGACTCATTCCCGGTGCGATGCCTCCTTTCAACTACACTGGACATCTACGCCATCCTGAACTGTTCATGCTAGGGCTGAGGGGTGGGGAGGCTGTCACTATAGAGCTTAAGCCTACTGCCGTTAATCCATGTGGGCAAAAGCTCCCCGTTTAGCTGGCTGAGCTGAACGGCACCTCCTTCTGTGACTTGTTGTATCTGATATGGCCCTAGCCAATGTGTCTTGAACTTCCCTGGGAACTTGATGAATTTGCTGTCATAGAGGAGCACCAGGTCTCCGGTCTGGAAAGTCTTATTCTTAATGTGTCTGTCATGCCAAGCTTTTTCTCGGGCCTTCTGCACTTTCTGATGGAATCCAGCTATGAACCTGTCTTCTTCTAGGGCCAGCAGTTGTGCTAGCCTTGCTTCGACTGTGTCGGTATCAGTCATCTCGGTAATCTGAGCGATTCTTAAGCTGGGAAGAATATACTCCATAGGCATAACAGCCTCTTGTCCATATACCAAGATGAAAGGTGTGTGTCCCGTAAGTTTCTTGCACGTGGTTCTGTATGCCCATAAGACAGCGTTAACTCTGAGGTCCCAATCATTCCTCTAGCTGTTACAGATCTTGGTAAGAGCATTTTCTAAAATCTTATTAAAGGCCTCTACTGTACCATTATCCTGCGGGTGGTAGGGAGTGCTCTTATGGTGCTGGATCTGGAATTCTTCTATTAATGCCTCAATAGTACTGTTCAAGAAATGTGTACCTTGGTCGCTCATCAAAATTACTGGGCATCCAAACCTGCTGATGATGTTTTCAAAGAGGAACTGTGCAGCTGTAGCGGCATCACAATTTCGTACTGCTTTGGCCTCCGCCCATCTGGTGAGGTATTATGTTCCAGTGATAATATATCTCGCTCCCGTGCGCTTCCCTGGTGAGTTGATAGGACCCACAAAATCTATAGCCCATTTGTCGAATGTGCACAACATGACCTGAGGTCGCAGCGGCATTTCATCGCGTTGCGAGGGTTTTCCTACCCTTTGGCAGATATCGCAACATCTGCAAAAGTCCTTAGTGTCTTTATGCAATGTGGGCCACCACAAGCCTACTTCTAAGATTTTCTGCGCAGTCGGTTTTCCAGCGAAGTGACCTCCTGTAGTTCCTGAATGAGCCTCTTTGATAATAACGTATTTTTCGTGCGGCATTACACATCTGCGTAGAATTTCATCCGGGCCTAACTTGTATAGGCATCCTGCAATGAGGGTGAAATCTGCTGCCTTCACAACCAATTGTTTCTTTTGCTGCTTAGTAAAGTCATCAGGTGCTACTCCTGTGGTGAGGAATTGAATAATGTCGGCATAGTACTCATCTGCAATCTGTATGGAAAACAACGGCGCATCTGGCAGATTGTCTTCTAGGTTACTGGGCTCTTCTCCTGAGTCTAACCGCGACAGATGATCCGGTCCTGCATTCAGTCTTCCTGGTTTCACAATGATTTCAAAATCATACTCCTGGAAGAGGAGTAACCATCTATAGATTCTCCCCCCTAACATTGGTTTATTGACTAGGTACTTCAATGCGGAATGATCAGTAAACATTTTAAACGAGGCTCCCAATAGATAGTGCCTGAACTTCTGCAGCGCATATACCATA